>QLOO01002776.1:0-23149 GCA_003313855.1 Suillus sp. MG131 | reverse complement strand
ACGGAAGACGCGACAGACTCATAGTGTGCGAGGAGCGTAGACTGAGCGAGGGCATGCGCAACGGATAATTTGAGTAGATGGGAAGGTGACTTGAAAGCTTCGTTATTTTAGTAGAGCACACAAGGCACAGTTCGAAAAACGCACTGAAGAAATCATGATATATGCGTGGGTACGAAATTGTTGGATCATGCTAGACGTTGTCAGACGATCGATGAGGAGCGGTGGAAATTACAAGATAACGACGTACCGCAAAATGACATTCCTCGATCTCCCAGTCATCTTCTTTCATCGGTCGTTTCAGAATACCTGCATTACTGATGTCCTCGACAATAGCCCGTTCTTGCCCTTCGTTAAGTCCAAAGAAGACAGCAACACCATAAGCAAAGAAGACCACCTCCGCAATACGGTCTTCTTCTTCTAGTTCGACTTGCTCATGTCTCTCCTCTGCCCTCTCCTTTGTTTCCTTACTTCTCTCGTTCACACCGTACTGTTCACCCTCGCCCTCTTCGGCATACTCCGCTTCCCCTTCGGCCTCAGATTCTACTTCAGGGCGGGGCGGGGGTCGGTGAGATTCAGTATGGGATCCGGATGTCATGTATCCATCTGAAGTCCGTGGAACATCTTCCTGAGGGATAAAATATGAACCCTGATAGCCATTTTCCTCAGCCTCAGCAAGGCGTTTCTGGAGAGACTTGGCTTCCTTAACAGGGGCTGCGGAAGAACGAACGCTGGTGTTTGGCCCGTACCCAGGAAGGAGCGGCAAGTGGTACATCTATATGACACCAGTTAGGGCAAATTACATGAGGCACAGGCAAATGAGGAACACGAGACTTACAACATACATAGCCTCGTCAAACACTCTTGGTGTGACATTATGCTCTCTCTTCAAAAAGCTCGCGAGCAACTTCATCCTCAGTTCTTCAGCAATACAATACGCTGTGATTCTCTTGTAGCCTGCTCGCTTTCTCTGTTCCTTGCTCATGCGCTCGCCAGCCGACTTGTATTCACGAATTACGCCGGTGTCGGTCTCGTAGCCAAGGATATCATCGGAGACAGCTGTTAATAGAGGCTTTGTTTGTGGTGCAGAGGGTAGAAGGACGAGCTTTTGTGTTGTCTTGGAGGAACGTTGCGATTTCTGGCCGGTAGTGGCGAGCCCCGAAACAGATGAACGTCGAGGTGCTGGCGTCCGCGGTGTAATAAGGCCATGCGCTGGACGTGGACGGTAGCGTGTTGTTGGTGGAAGACTAGGTGTACGTAGTTGGCGAGAACCGGACATGGTCGTTCAGGTCAATTTACTATGTCAAGGTTCCCCACTCAGTACTCAGCGTCCGTGTGACGATTTATGCGCCCGACTAACTTGACAATGTTCAGGTTTTATCATCCCACATGCTAGCTGTTTTTGGCGAGCGTTCATGAAGCCTAACAGCTTCTCTTTGTTCAACGTGTACCTCACGCTTCCCTCTAGCAGGCACATTTGTTAACGCCATGGCGAAAACTTAACTTAGAGAATCCATAACCAATGGCAAATCATTAGGCAATACCGTGGAATGAACACGCGGAGACCATGTATTGGAAAGTGCCTATTTAATAGGAGTGTAGAAGAGACAGCGTCAGGTAAGTTGTTGAATAGTGGATACCACTTTCAAACCCAAGGAATCTATCATCAACCGCGACCTTCATTGAGGAATACCTGACTTCCTTCAAAGTATGTGAGTTTGCTCCAGACGAACTTCCTCTCCTTCGTAGTTGAACCAGAATGACCTACTTCGAACTTCAACCCGCACGAAGATATCAAGTTTTCATCCGTGTCTCGTGTGTTCCGCTGGAAATTTGATGTCGAACGGCGGTAGTAGTTTGCCCTAGGCTATTGCCTGTTACTGTTCGGCCAAAGTGCTGGGAGATGCTTGCAAGAAACGATACCCATCCAGGGCAACTGGGAGATGCCTGTATCCGAGTGGGGTACAAGACCTGTTGCGTATAACGGCTGTAAATCCGCCGCAATATTGTACGCATAGCAAGAACTTGGCGAGTTCGAAGGGAATGAGATAAAATTGAACTAGTGCCATAAGTAATGGAGTTTCTGTGATGAGCGGCAAGCTGACCTAGTAATCATGCATCCGGGACCAACGGACCTTCGACTACCCGGTTCCTTCCTTCTGGGATTTCGCTAGAACTCTCAGGTCTATATTAGGGTGTTGCCTTTCTGATGGCCCCGTTGTAATATGGGTAGATATGCGAGACGCGTGGTGCGTGCGTAGCACTGAAGGCTATGGCAATGCCGCTGTGACCGTGTGAGACAGACATGAAACCGGTGTTCAAAACGACGACTTAGAGGCAGAATCTGACGCGCGAGATCTGGTAGACACGGATATTACTGCGATACAAGAAAAACGGTGCTGTCTGAGAAAAGACAGGGCGGGGTGGCGCAGAGGCGAACATAGGTTTGTAGCTCGATTCTTTGTCGTCTTTCCTGTACGTGTTCCACCTAGAGTCAGCTGTGCGACATGATTAGAAGGGCTGCGGCGCGAGGTGGGCATGGTGCAATGTTGGCGAGTCGCCGCAACTTTGTGCTTTGAGGACGCTTAGAGTACAAAGTTGAGCAGTCGAACAAACCATCGAAGGCGCCGCTCGGCTGGCAAGAAGTTCAAGAACAGAAACCCGCAATATGCCAATAGTACTAGCAATTGGATTAAAATTTCGAAGAACCACGTCTGCAGGACTCACACAGAAATTTAAAATATTCCCACGCCATCTCCTCCCTCACCCCACATGTTCGGAGGCTCAGGCTTGCAACTGTGCACGCCAGTACCTTGTCACTTCACCTGGCGTATAAGTGACCGTACGTCCTTTCCTATACGATGGGCCATGTTGACAATGAATTCCCAAATGCACAGGCTGACCAGGCTGCTCCGGATACTTCTGGTCAAACACTACACGTTCATCAGCAATCATGATGGATTGTCCTTAAAGCCACATGCCTCAATTTGCGTGTGCTTCGCATTGACAGTATATCCTGGCTTCATGCCGAAGATTTCTTTTCGTACAATAATTATGGTGAGTAACTAAACACACTCACCAGATGTCGAGCTGTGGAGACCACGTTTTGGCCATGACAGCATACGAGCAGTGGGTGGGATGTATACCCTTTTTCATTCACTTGCACAGCTACTCGTGAATGCTGTAGTTCAGTTTTAGACAAGACTTGTCACGCATTTTCCAAAATGATGTATTATCTTCTGCCTCCCACGAAGTGATACATTCTGAAACTCAAGAGTCATTCAAACTTCAATGGTCCATGCACACGAGTCACGAGTTCTCTACACGCTTTTCTCTCGAGCTAGATGAAAATGCGCCCCAGTTTTACTAGCGGTACAGGTTGAGAGCACTTATTGTGAGTCTGTGCTGCACAGTGCGAAGGGCTGAATCAACTACTAGCAACTGTGACTCTTCTCCTCCTACCTGGTACCTGCGTAATCGGTTATCATTCGATGATTCAAACACTGCCAATCTGTAAGTGAGGTTGTGCCCAACAGCTCCTACCCAAAGTTGTTTTGTCTTTCAGTCCCAGTCAGAGATGAACCACGACACGTAAACGGCGAACCGAAGACACTCACCAGCTAAGTACCACTTCTTTTCCAAGTGACTTCTCACACCGCGCCAGCCTGGCCTGATGCCTTCGATCTCGTCTGTCCAGAAAGGCAGCCTCGTGTCTGATACCTTGGTTGCGCAGCCTCTAGTGATCGTCTTATCCGGTTTGCGGAGCAACACTACCCGGCAGCATTTCCTGTTCACAACGTGGCCGGGATTCGTGGTTACGAGGCTATTCAGGATTGGTCGGGCGTATCAACTTTATCCCACAAATATTGCTTCAATCCCAGGGGTAGTTCGGTGCATCTAGATTTGATCATAGTGTATGATGGCGTTCACGACGAAGAACACGTGAGGCTTCTAATCGACACTGTTGACTCGGACATGCTCGCATTAAGATGATTGCACGGCACCCTACCTGGAAAATATGAACCTCGTAACACAAGTTGATTGGGCGAACACCGCGATGGTGGAAAAACTGTGAGTATGCAAATGGAGTGCATGTGGTGGAAGGTACGAATTCATTAGTAAAGTTTCATTTACACAATCGTCTATCAATGTGATCAATCTCGCCTCCGCCCAGGTCAGTATTTTTCCTGCCGCTCCCGGCGCTGAAGTAACTAATTCCTGCTTCACTCTGGGTCTGGGTGATGTCAGGTCCTTGTATTGAGAATATAGTTGTGACTGAGATAGTAAATTAATATTAGAAAATGAGGTAGGTCCTTGTCAGGTATTCATATGCTGTGCAAAGGCTTGTCATTGATATGAGTACTTATGTGCAAGACCTATCTAATGGGAGCTTGGGTAACGTCTTGTGTCAAGGTAGAACTTGGGACCGCCTCAGGTAAGTTGTGGACAGTAGATACCACTTTCAAATTTCTCATCACAAAGCCGAGGAATGCACCATCACCCACAATATCCATTGGGGCGTACCTAACTCCCTTCGGAACATATGGGTTCCCAATCTGTTCCAGACGAACTTCTTCTCCTTCGTAGTTCACCCAGAACGCTTTGAACTTCAACCCATGTGAAGATATCAGAAAATTGAGTTTTTCACCCGTGTCTCGCGTTTTCCACTGGCAGATTGATGCAAGACGACGGTAGCAGTTTGCCCTATCAGTGTCCGGCCAAGGCGCCTGGGGATGCTCGCAGGCAATGACACCCACCCAGGGCAACTGGGAGAGGCCATCTCCTGCCCGCATCCCACTGAGCAGGGAGTGGCGCGAAAGACCTATTACAGATAACGGCGTATGACCTCCTGCTATACAGGGACCCAAAATTGAGCTTGGAAGAATATGAGGGAGCCGTATCTAAGTCAAATATATTTGCTTACGCCCATACACGTCCGGTTTTTGGGTTTGACAGAAAATGTGGCAGGATGTTGCGTATCCAAATATTGCGTGTGTGGAGGTCATTTACCACTTCCTGTACCTGAACAGTATGCGGTGGATAGGTTTCTCGAAAAATGATGTCTATAATGTGGTCGGGACATGATTTCATACAATAGATTCTCATATTCACGCAGGGAATCGGAGCAGTACTAGTGGACAGTGATATTCGGATAAAGTCGTGGCCACAATAGGAAACCAACGTTATCTCGACATCTTTCAATATTCCATAATAGCCAGGTTGAATTCCCCTGTGTTATCCTGCAGGGAAGATTAAATACGGGAGATGAGGCGCAGCCAGAACAGTTAGGAGGTGCTCGGCTTCACTCGAACATGCCAATGGAAGCGTGGAACGATATCCATTTGATATCGATATGTAGTATACAGCCTCGAGAAATGGCTAAAACTGTTGGGGTGCAGGTTAGGTTCCATTTGCCACAGCCCCTTCACTGCCTTCCTGTATACTGGGGGAAAGGAACCCTAGATCCATAGCGGTCATTCTCTTTTTTCCTTTCGTGTCCTCCGCATAATTCTCGTAAAAGTTTGTCTCATCTCTCCTTGACTTCCCAACCTCCTCCTCCTCTTGGTCACCATCCCCTTCGCCCCGTCGACCAGGACCATCCCAGAAGTGGAAAGCTTGGCTGTGCACTCCATATGAAGTCGGAACAACTTCCAGCAAGTCACCTCTCGCAATTTCAATTGCAGGTATCTCGCTCGCAGGCAACCCGATTAGATACGCGAGAAGACATCGGATGACAGAAGAGTGCCCGATAATCAAGAGGTCTTCTTTTTCACGTTCCAATTCAATCAAGATGGGTTCCAGGCGAACTAAAGCCAAAACAGATTTTCAGAACATAGATAACACAGATAAATATACAAGAGGATGCAGTATTACCAGATAAATCGTGATAACTCTCAGCTCTGGGAGCGCGGAACGCGTATGGATCCTTGACGAATCTTGCCCACTCCTCAGGGTAGAACTTCCTCGCTTGATCGGGAGTGAGGCCGTCCCAGACCCCAGGGTTGATCTCGGACATCTGCGTCTTCTCAATCACTTTGACTTTCAAAGACGAGCTAGCGGTAGCTCTTGCTTCTGTCAGCTCTCCAGCTTCGTCAGTGTTTACCACATTCCGTGCAACCGCAGATTGTGGTGGCGGGGCGAGATGAGAGGTAGCCAGAGGGAGTTGTTGAGGAATTGAATTGGAATGTGTCGGGGTTAAGAATGGCCAGGCGGTGTGGTGGGCACGACGCCGAGTTGAGGTCCATATCTAATGAACTCTGTTTGAAAATCAATCTGTACAATAAAGATCGAAGGCCACGTACAATTAGGCGTCTATCATTAGGGTCGAACCCACGCTGCTCGAGCGATTTGGCACGTCGCTCGACCACGAACTCTTTCAGCCGCTCAGCGTATTCCCACCCCGCAGGAGAAAGATCCGAGTCGGCTTTGTAAGAGTGTTCAATGAGTGATTGTCCGGACTGTCAGGGTGCTATGAATCAAGTGACAGCTATATTATACTTTGCTACCTACCCGAGCAAAGTAAATCATGCGGGGTCTGTTGTGGATATTCATGAGAAAGAAAACGATTCGCGACTGCTCATGGAATCAGTCATTTTGAAACAACGACTTTAAGTCTTCCCTCACCTGCAAATAACCACGAATGTTCTGTGCGAGGATTAATTAGGTCAACCAAAATTAAGTGCGTCGGGACATACGTTGACCATGATCTTCTCGCCCACCTAATTTCAGCCGTGCGTGTAAGCCAAAGAATGAAAGAAGATTCATATACATGACACACACATTTATTATACGAATAAATGGCCAAGTGGTTTCTTCAACCGTCTCATACGATTTTTCACGATCGCGAATTCGTCCATAGTAATCTTCCATTGCCTTGTCTGGATCCCAGCCGCGATACTATACCAGATTCAGCAAAAATGAAAGCAAAAAAGTGAGGAAACTCACATCAGGAGAGGATATCTTGACGTTCCGGATATTAGTCTCTATGATCTCTTTGTTATCGCACACAGACTCTACACCAAAGTAAAATAAGCAACTGTTGCTCAACGGACATAGGGTGACATACCAAGGATGATCACATGAATTCCCTGCTTGTCGTACTTTTCCGCTAGGGCCTGCCGCGTCGTTCGCGATCCATTGTTGGCGTCATAAATTACGACCTGTCCGCCGGCCTCAAAGAAGTCCTCGATGAGCTTTTCACAGCCATCCGACACCATCTTGCGCAATGCCATGGTCTCTGGACTCTTCTCACCTGTTACCGGCAGCAATTCATACAAGGCTCAGAAGATCAGAAGAATGCGCACCTAACGTGAAGTAATCTGGCGGCAGTTTCTTGGTACCACCAAGGGTCTTCCGTCGATAGTCGCCTAGAGATACGACCTGAGTCTTCACGCCCATCCATCTGAGATAACGTTCGAGCGCGCGAGAAATGTGTGTTTTGCCACGAGCGGGTAAGCCAACTGTTAAGATAAGAATCTTTCCTGCGTGAAACAGCAAGCCCGAGGCTGTTGTGTAGAGGGGTGCTGCCATGCTTCGATGCTTGGGTTGGGTATATGTACCTCCTCGCCTGATTGGGATTTGCGTTGGTACACCACAAGAAAAGGTCGATATCTATTTGCGCAGTCACTTATCTTATCTCCCACGGCAACTAGGTTTGAGACTAACCAAATGCTATACTACCGGTACCACTTCATTCAGCTTACTATATATGTCAACTATAATTTCGAGTACAAAAAAGAATTCAAAAATTTCCCATTAGCCGACTTGAACGACTGACCTCGTCATTACTAGTGACGCGCTCTACCAACTGAGCTAAACGGGATATACTCCTTTAAGGCGCCCTTGTAATCATATCCACCTGACTCTTCTAGCTACCAATGGTATACACTACAAGTACCCTGACCATACACGAGTGAAGCAGTCATCAATGTCAAAGGTTACTGCGCGGCTCCTCTCACCACTGCTGCATACTGTAGCGTCGCTTGCCACCACACCACCATCCCAAGCCCCAGCAGACCGTGAAATGTACCCCACACGACCTCAGGTGTAAGATTCACGCTATAAGGTGATCATTAAGATAGCCCTAGGATGACAGGTAAAATAACACGCACGACTCAAAGAAGGGACCTAGGGTGTGAGGAATGAACCTTGGAGTTTGAAACAGAATTGTCGACACCACGCTGTGGTAAATGCAGAACCCTATTGCAAGTGCACGCTTTCCGGGTAGAAATTCTGGTTGCAAAACGTCATTAGCCTCGTATTCATTGAAGCGGCGTGCGAATGATACCTGGTAAAGGATACGCCAGGAAGGCGGTGATGCAGGATCCAGTGACCAATGCGGCATACAGCTGGGTGACGTTAACAGCTGTACGCGTGATGAATCTTGAAATAAGCAAACCTTCAACATGACTACCGTGGTGTTGTTCATCTGCAAAAAGGGAAGACTCTGTGGGGACCAGAATGCCTGAAGGGCCAGCGGGGCCTCCAACGCGATATGCAGCAAGAATACAGCAGAACTAGCGAATATTGTTAGGCACATCATGGGTGTAATGAAGCTTGGCCTACAGCGGACTACGTGCAGCTTGCGCAGACATGATGGATCTGGAGAGGGAAAGTGATACTATTACTAGTCCTGTGAAGGAAACTTCGAAATACCAATCATGAAGTTCACATGAACCGAGTTATGTAAGCAATGTTTGGCTTATCTGTTCGGTGCCTGGAGAGTTGGTTTACGACCCCGTCAACCGAGGCGGGTCTTTCCGAAGGATTTTCGCGGTCAATCACCTTGTTTTGATTTAACGAGTTCGCCGATCAGAGATAGTCTCCTGTAGTCTACCTGCAAAAGGACTATACGTCCCCTACTGAAGGATAGGCACACGCCTGACTTATAAGTAGTTTGACTGCGTCCGGTAGTCCACTCGAGGCAAAATTTTGTTTAGCAAGAATAACTATACATGTTTTGACAAAAAGAAATCAAGGGAAACAGTTGGCATAGTCCAGCAGCCCTTCACTCCTCAGCATCATCCGCGTCGTCCCCCTCCGCAACGGCACCCAATGATGATTGGCGGAAGGTTGAGTAAGCTTCAATGGCGTCGAGATCCTGTTCTAGATCTATGTGCTCTCCACCGGGTGCGTCTCCAGCAATGGCACGCAGTCTCAGCACCTCTCTCCTCAGATTCTCGATTTCGCTATCTCGACGCTCCACCCGTTCCTTAAGCGTTCGAATAAAATCGTTCCCGCATCTGAGTAGTTGCAACTTGCTGACACCTTTATTGGGACCATCCCCACCAGCTTTCGGTGGTCCTCTAGGGGGTAACGCACCAGGAAGGATCGGTTCATCAGGAAAGTTTTCATCGGAAGGTAGCGGAACTGGTGGGAGCAGAACGCGCAAATCGTCATATGCAGTCTTCAACGAATCACGGCGTTTTTGTTCGGCGTCCTTGTGCGACTTGCGACTAGGAACAGGAGGTGAGAGTGCAGAAGAGCCTGCATTGACAGATGATGGCGTGCCAGCTGTTAACACGAACAGGAGTTCACACCAAATATTTCAACGACATTTGGAACGAGAGCGCACCTGGTAAAATCGGCTTAGGTCCAGGACTGATGAACGGCAGTGCGCCCTTCTTGGATCCTTTTGTTGGCGCACCGTTATCAGGCGCTATCCTGACCCTAGCAGGTTCTTTTCCTCTATCAACTTTCTGAGACGTAGGTGCTGCAACGGTAGTGAGGCTACTGCTAATGCCCAGACGGCCAAGATTCATTATGCTTGCTGGAGTAACCGGAGTCATTGGCGATGCCGCTTCATGAGTGCTCGGTGCCGCAGAATTGGGAGGCGATTGGCGAGGTCCCGGAGGTGCGGGGGGCGGCATCGACAAATCAACAGGGGACGGCGAATCCGTCTCCATGGCAGTGCTATCCCTCCTGGATCTTGTGGAGCGCAGAAGAGGGGTATTTGTTACGCTCTTCGCATGCCTTATGGATTGTTTCACTGTTGGTGCCGGAGAAGTCGTGGACGGTCCCCGCTTTCGCACCGCACGTGCCGCATCTTCCGCACTTGGTGATATCGTGCGCTTATTTTGGGGACGTTGGGTGTGATATGCCTCAAGCCAGGGGCTCGTCAACGGAGAAATGTCAATGTCAAGGTCTGGAGGTGAGGGAAGCGGCATGGGAGGGCTCGTGTGACGAAAGACTATGTTGGCAGGCGCAGAGCTAGAACCTGGATGGCGCGTGTCGCGAAGATATTGTGAGGAGACGGAAGTGTCATGGGGAGAGGGAAGGGAAACAGGGTCAAGTGCATGGGATGAGTACACGCCTTGAGGAGGATTGGGGTATTGTGAGCCAATACGGCTGAGGAACTCTGGGTTAGGCAAGGGGCGGAGCTCCGTGGAAGACACTACGATAGCGATGAATGATGAATGATGAATCTGGAGGTAAACCAAATGAATCTCACTGGGAGTCGGAAGACCACTAAACGATGCAATCTGATCCCTCACGGGCTCGGCGCTGGTATCATGCGTATTCAGGGCTGACTGCCCACTGATAAGGGCAAGCTGATAGAGATTCTACTTCAGCACAATGTTTAAACCATACTGTTGCGCATACTCACCTGCTGCTGAAAAATTTGATTCTGAATTTGATTTTGAAGTTGCTGCAGCTGGTGCAGCTGAGTAAGCTTGTACTGTTGTTCAAAAATGACCTGAGGCGTAAGACCCGTGGAACTTGGCAGGGCCGGAAGTGCCGTGGTGTCCATGCCTTGCATAGACATGAGATTGCTCATGGTCATAAGATCTAATTGTTGATTGAAAGGAGGAGGGTTGGAGGTTCCGGTGAAGTTGAGCATCGCGGAATTCGAGCGTTGACCGTGCGCAGCGGCTGCATTCATGACCTCGTTTTGCTGAGAGTCATGGTCTCGTTGGTCAGAGGAAGATTCCGGAAACAGAAAGGCCAAGAAATCCTTCTGGAGGTTCAAGTTGTTATCTTGGCCACGACTTGGGTCCATTTTCCAGCCTTATACCGGTATGATACCAAAAACCGAAGAGCTGTCAGGATCTTCTACTGTCACGGAAGGGCAAGTAACAAAGCGGCGAATTTAGGAACAACGTCGTCTTTCCAGGGGAGTGACTTGAAGGCAAAGAAGACAAAAATGGAAAATCTAATCTTTCAATCACACAACCCCCCATCAAGTCTATGTTCGTGTCTAGTTGACCCCTCCACTTATGTAATACATTTTATTGATGCCTCGTTCAACTTTGTCGACAGACTCGACGCGACTGACCTTGCATTTTCCCCAGTAGTTTGCTATCATTAAGCTTTTGAATACCATGTCTACACGAGACCGTCCCCAAGCGCGTATCACCTCTTACCATGGCGTAAAACGCAATCTTCTTGGAAACCAAGCTGGAAATGTGCCACCTGCGTGGCGGGACAGCACGAAGGATAAGCAGAAAGAACGAGGAAGCAAGATTCTGCTTAGTAGGCTCCCTGTAGATGTTGGAGAAACAGAAGTCGAAGTGCGTGGTTATCCAAATATCCACCTGAAAGGCACAGGACCACGAGCCACTGTTCATAGGAACTGTTCAAGAAAACCATAGGTCCTCTGAAAGAGTGTTTCGTGATTTACAACACACAAGGGCGCTCGAAAGGGATGGCAATCATAACTTTTCAGCGCCCAGGAGATGCAGCCGCGGCTCGTGAAAAATACGATGGTAAACTCATCGACGGCAGTAAGCTATTTAAACTCGCTCCTTTTTCCCATTCGGCCCGTTTATATTGATCCTGTGTCTAGGACGTCCAATAAAGATCGAAATAATTGTTGATTCAGATGACGCCGCGGGGTCTATACGGTCTACACCTGCATCTACAGTTCCTTCGCTACTAGGACGCATCGGGAAAGTCGCGGGTGCTTCTAAGGGTAGCCTTCTTGCTCCTCAGAGTCAAGTACTGAATATAAACGTTTCGCCCGCGTAAGATATCCTTTGTTAACTGGTTTCCTGGCTTTATTGACCGACTCCGATTTTTCAGCCCCCCTCAAAAAATTGTAGTAACACCACGCACTGCCCAGACTGCTGGAACGAAGGCCGTGTCAAGGCGCCGCAACAAGAAGGGCCCACGACGTCTAAATAAATCAAACGTTTCTCAAAAGTCACTTGCTGAACTCGACCAGGAAATGGAGGACTACAAAGCTGCCGCTGGCGGTCATAAAGAGAGTGGTGACCAGTAGTTCGTGCGTTTTCCCTTGGGAAGTCTGGGCGAGCATATACATTCACCTATATTATACAACGCGCTATTTTTTGAGAGCAGGACTATAATGAGATAATTTAATTAGTGTCCTTAAGGTAGCCTGACGTCTGGATTTTTTTTTTGCGCAAGACTTGTTGAAGATTAACCTAACAACCCTGGCCCACTACATAATTCTACTCATCCCGTGCATCTACACGGAGTAGAATTTCGATAGATCCCGCGCTGTGGCACCTCCTAACCCCAGCTTTGTTGCGTATTACGACTAAACAGATACCCCTTTATAATTAGATCGGGAAGATACGCTACACTGGTTTTGACGTACGTACTTGAAGGCAACTCATTTCGTATCCCTTTGTGAAAGTGGTGGGGACTATGATCTGTTTTTCCCGGAGATGTCGAACCCCCTCGGAAGCACATCATCCGGTGTTGGGTCTTCCGATGCGTACTAGGCTATGTAATATTCGCCCCCCAATATATGTTGCCTATTAGTGATCTTAGTGTGTCTTCGCACGGCATACCGGAAGCAATACAATACACTGCGACACTTACAAGTTGTAAAAATCCAGCAACAGCGTAGCAAGATGTCGGCTTTCCGCCCACTCATCTACCCTGAGAAGACTCATGTGAGCCAGGTGGACGCATCCCTGGATAGTGACCTATAGTGACATGTGTGTAATCAGAAAAATTAAGGAGGCTGTACCACATTGAAGCCGAGATCATAGGTTGGTCTATTAATCTACCACTCGGACAATACTGTGATCCCAAGATGGATGAGAGCATGCTTGGCAACAACGTCCGGCGCTTCGCTGGCAGCGCCGGTCACCAAGGACAGAAGCAGCAGGCGGGGATGTGTTTTGACCCCGCCGTATTACCACCACTTGTCCCTAAACTCAAATCAGTTTGTAATGTGTCAAGAAACGCCAGCGCCACAATAAGTAGATGTCGATAAAGAAGAATCAAGTGCAAAAGCGGTAGAAACTCAGTTCAATCCGCATCACGTTGTCTCGAAGTGTTGTAACCCTTTGCCAATACCATATAGCGGAGCGGTTGTTATGCAATAACTCCTTGGCACGTTCTGGCCAATAATGTTCTGTCGAATTCAAGGCAAAAAGTGAACTGGGCGTTGTCTTATGTGGACCTTTTAATGTCCTTTATCATCGGTAAGAGCTTTGAAAGGTTTAACAGGGCAAAAAACCAGTGACCTCTGTCGCATAAATTTCCCCGCTCGACTGGTCCGAGTCGCTGGGAGGAGCTACGCCAGACTGCTGCAAACATGCCGCAAGCATATTGTTTTGCAGGGTAACACCTACGAGAGTAAAAATGTTTATTTTAAAAGGTTTCACCTGCACTATCGTGTTCCGCCTGAATATCGGTAAATTCTAGTACAACATGATAGCCGCACGCTAGCCTCCAGGCTGTGATTGGCGTCCTTCATCTGTCTATCGAATTGAGTGAATATGTTGACTCACGTTCTCCAGAATGAAAGTCCACGTTCATTCACGTGTATCTGCTCCACTGTGACGAAAACAGAGAGATGCTTAGGTATTAGGCCTCGTTGTGCCCCATAGGGAAACACATCATCGCGGAGTGATGGATTCTCCAAGCACACACCATAGGCGTGTGTCAGTGCGTGATTTACGGTGGTAAAGAAGACCTGCTGAAACCTACAAAGTAGGACAGATCTAGGGCTAATGCGTAAATTATTGACCGTCTTAATAATTCAATTAAAAGGCGCGAAGGTTGAGGCTCGACAGCTACGGCATGCCGCAATAACGCCGTGAGGCTATCCGTTTGTCGTGGAGGATGCGCGGGAGAGACTCGGGATCTGGAAGACCTTCTTCTTTGTTCTTCGGGGCTTGAATAGTTCCTGACGGCTAGTCCCCGGGGGCGGCCAGCCGCAGGGATATTTTTACTGGCTGAAGTCAAATGGACCACTAGTAAGCGCCTATCAAGAATCAAGATGGTGTGGAACCTCTGTTAGAAAAATCAGCACGATTCAGGGGATGCTGATTTCATCTGATTGCGATGGATAAGAGCATTATAACCAATCATAGTTCACAATAGAGCAAGATTGGAAACATGGCGGGAGCGCAGTTCCTGGAATGTTCCCAGACCATATCGGCGTTGGACTAAAACGTGCAAGGTTGCACAGCAGCTGCCACATCAGGCTGTGTGATCAAGCTAAAGAGGGGAAATGACTTTTTTTTTTTTGTTTGAGCCACTGGCCTGGCGCAGGCTGGTGACCAGGATCGTACAGAATGATCATGTTTCTAGGGACTTCCAAGGAAGCGTGGAAGGTTCCGTGATTGATATGGTTATGGTGTGGAAGAATCAACGATGATTTGTTTGTGGGTGCTTATCCTTTTGCCGTAAGTGTACAACAAGCAATAAGAATTACTTTAAAACACGACTCCACTGCGCATTTCTTTTATACCTCCCCCTACTCCATGCCCCTCTCAACAACTATTCGTTTGGTTCCCCACCACCAGCCAATGTTTCTGGCGCATAAGCGACAGCGCCGCACCGCTACCAGTGTCCTCGCTGGCGATTTCGATCTTCGACCTCCCCGGGACGTGCTTACTAGCCTACTCAACGGCGTAGCGCCTAACAAGGAGGTTGAGAAAGAGGAAGAGACGCGTAGAACCAAAAAGAAAGAGAGGAGGGAACGCCTGAAGGAAAAACAGAGGACAAAAGCCACCTCCAAGGTTCCAGAGAAACCTATCAAAGTGGAGAGTGCCACTGCACCTCCCCCTGCGCCCATCGTAGCCATCCAATCAATCAGCGCCCCCGTCATGCAGCCCTCCTCTTTCTGGCGTGCCCGCGGGACGAGTTACCGACCTACTATACATATTGCGACCATGCAGCGCTCTGTATCCGTTACACCGCCCCCAATGGCGTCTTCTCCACAGTCTACCCCCGGTCCATCGATTTCTTCAGCCACATCCCGCACATCATCAAAGCGCCCCTGCACGCCCGTGGATGACTACCCCGATTTTGAGACCTTGAGTCACTACAGAAGCGCTCCCCAACCACGAAAGAAAAGAATTGCAGTGAAGAAAGGCTGGAAGGGCTGGGTGGAGGGTTCGCCACCGCCGTCCGAGAAGCTCATCAATCTAGATGCAGTTCCTGTGCTACAGGAGAGACGCACACGCAGTGGCAAAAGTTTCGACGCAATAGGTGTTGGAAAAGATGGCTGGGTATAAATGGTCCGGTATTTCACCGCCTAACTTACCGCTGCAAAATATGATCTGATGAGCGATCTACAGCTCCTCGCACACAGCATCATATCCCCGCCCTTCTCATCGCGATGCCCTTTGGAATCACATTGATACCAGCCCATGGGTCGGAAAAGATTTCGTCCGAACTGAAACTTGCCCCCTTTCGTATACTCCCGTCACCATGTTATTCTCTGCTCAACTGGTTACCTACACCTCTATCTCGCTCATCTCAATAACTATAGTTACAATATATGCACACATATATCAATTTTGGTCCTAGTTCTGTATTTGTTGTACCCCCTCGTCTCAACACTGAATCTTGTCGTTTTCCGTTACTTGGTCGGGTGTCATACTGTCGGCTCTCTTTATCTACCCGGGTCCTCTTTGCTACATATGTGTATGTATAGTGACCGATTTTGATGTCGGCCGATGAACGGAATTCCTAATAATCTGGGATTGCGCTTTCCATAGTATACAGCTTATGGGGGAATTCGTATACACAACTTGAACAGATGTTTTATGATCCAAGGAAACACCGATGCACTGCCCGGTTCAAACCGGGTATACCTGCGATCTCGTTTCGTCAGTGCCTACCACAGTCATTGATCGTGCCGAGATGCCGGAGGCTTTAGAATTCAACACAGCCAAACAACCATGTAGTAGCACTGTGGCAATCCTTTTATCACAAACCAACACCACACAACTGAAAGATCACGACGGCTAAGTCAATAGGTCAACCTTCATTAATAACCGGCATAGCAATTCTGCTTGTTCTACACCCCAATCGTCTCAGGTTGGAGCGCAGTCTACTTCTCTCAATTTTCCCGGATCAAACCTCGGTCGGAAGCTGCGCTCGTTTTGCTGCCGACAGAATTCACAGTCTGCAGATTGTCTGCCGTCTAATTGGCTAGCTCAAAATGATGTCTATCATGTCATTTCCTGCACTCCCGTCTGCACCGTCATGGTTCCCTGGTCACATGAACCGATTCACGAAGCAGCTTCCAGCACTACTGTCCCGTACAGATGTTGTCCTGGAGCTCAGAGACTCTCGTCTGCCTCTTACTAGCATCAACAACAATCTAGAAGGTAAGCTTATCTCCTCCGGTCTACCTTTATTCGCTCCCGGTGCGTAGCCGCTTTGAGACAAAACATTATCTTGGTCTAGTTTCAGTTCCGCCCTATAATTGCTTCCGCTGTCACCTATGTGACTATTATCTTATTCAGGCCTTGCTCCGTTCTTGCTCCGTTCTGGGGTCAAACTATTTTACGACGGGTAGCATTTTTCGGCTCTGACAAATTCTATTTTTGACAGGTGCTATCAACAAATGGAGGGCCGAGAGGGGACACAACTCTACCCACGTCACTCCCCCTTCTCCCACTACATCTAGGGATTCGTTCCTAGGGTATGGAGGCCCAATTTGCGAGCGTATCGTGGTCTTGAACAAGCGCGACTTCGTCCCAGAATGGGGCGTCGAAGTAAATTCCTTCTCTGTTCGTTGTGCTAGCTCATATCCATTTGATTTCAGCCCTTCAAGAGAGCCATGAAGGTAAAATTCCCTGATCAGACGGTGCATTTTGCTTCTTGTAACAAACCACGAGACATAAGATCTCTTAGCGAGTTGCTCGTAAGTATGTCATTAATTTTCTCGACATGTCTACCGTGTTTTTCTTGGCATAATGGAGCTGACGAAAAATGTAGATATAGCTAAGAGAAACCCTCATGCAACTGAGATGAATGTCCTGGTAATTGGCATGCCTAATGTTGGCAAATCAACATTATTGAATTCCCTTCGCAATATGGGTATCGCTGGTCGTGAGTTTAAATCATACATTGGCCCCAAAAATGAATCAAGCACATCCACCCAGGAACACCAAAGGCACTACAGACATCTGCACAGCCTGGCCATACACGCGCTATCTCGACCCGCCTCAAGCTCTCAGAAGATCCGCTCATATATTCATATGACTCGCCCGGTGTAATGCTACCATTTCTTGGAAGAGGCGACCGTGGTGCGGAGCGAGGAGTTAAGCTTGCTCTAATAGGTAAAATGGATTTTATCACCGGTGCACTTTTGGCTGAAATATATTTGACCACAGCTGGAATCAAAGAGAGTTTATATGACATTGAAGCGCTTGTTGCATACTTGTTGTATAGGCTGAACGTGTTAAATCCTATTTGTGCGTCTGCTCTGCCGTATTATCACTGTCTTGTGGTTCTGATACGATAGATATATAGCGCCAGCATACTTGACACTCCTCCCGCCTGGTTCACGTCCATTTACAGACGCAGAAGATTTTTTGGAACAACTTGCGATACGGTTTAATATGCTGTTACGAGGGGGGAAGAAGGACACCGTGAGAGCGGCAAAGTGGTTCGTAGAATGGTGGCGCAACGAAGGCGGTCTTGTCTCTGCTTCGGTTCCAGAAAATCTTCCGACGGGGTCGGATAGAACTCCCGCTCCGTTACTGCGACGTGGATGGGGTTTTGATTTCGAATGGACGGTGGACGCGTCTATGAATTCCACCGGCGGAGGTTTTGAATCAGCGGTCCAGATGAAAATGGAAGAGTGCATAGATGAATCGATGAGGGCTGCGAGCGAGGACGAGCGGTCAGGAGTCGGGATTAGTACAACCCAAGAGAGGAAACGCAGCTGGCAGGAGAAGCAGTCCATGCGCGCTGCAAAATCCAAGGCGAAGTTTGCTGCACGTAAAGCTGCATAATTATCCACGCTGTTTTCTGCGGCACCCTGCATTACTTACGGTTTATTTGTAGCCATATTGTTTAGCTGCGCGTGATCACACCAATATATTACGCACCCACTGCCCCTGTAAAATCTCGCAAGCAGACACGTTGCCGCGGTGATCCGTGCGGTTCGGTGTGCAAAGCTGGGCGTACAACAAAGGCGATATTATATACACATGTACGACCACGATGTGACAGGTACAAATGATATGTAAATTCTAGAAGTCTAGATAATCCTTCCCCGTCCCCCAGCTCTGCGCACCCGCGCCCGTACCCGTCGCGCCATATGGGTCCTCTGGCATATTACCCTCGGTCGTCTTGAAGGAGAACTCTCGCTTGAATTTTGCCTCGAGCGAGGATATTGTGGCGATGAGTTTCGTACAAGCTTGCTCAAGGACAGCTTGCGGTGTCATGGTCCCATCCGTCTGGATTTTCAATAGGAAATAGGGATGGAGTGGATGAGGGACTTTGTATCCGGCAAAGAGCACTTGAGGCATCGAAAGAACTTGTCTAGAAGACGATTCACACACTCCAGGAGGTAGAACACGAGTGCTTAGTAGAGACGTACGCGCGAACCATGTTACCCAACGTGTGGTCTTGCTTCACGATCTTGAAAGTGGCTGCATTGGGGATTTTGGTGTCTTCTGTGACCTCGACGCTGTGGCCCATCTGTCAAGTGTCTACCTGTGAAATATGATTGCAGAAACGCACGGTTTCTCGCCGTCTTCGAGGACAAAGAGCTCAAATCTGTTTGGCGCGTTCATAACGTCTGTAAGGAAGTACCATGCAGACGTGCATAAGCTCGCAGTGGCGAGGAAGGAACACGGTGGCCACGAACATCGTTCAATTCAACACACAGTATAGGCGATGACAATTTTCACGTAAAGCCTTGTTTGGCCTCCTATTCTCGCACCTACTTTCGCTTTCCTAGCCAGTCAACTAGTGGTAAAGATCGTCAGAACCTGGAAACGAGCAAATGATAATGAACAAAAATATCAGACAAGAAATATCAGGCTACAAATTGCGTTCATAAAAAAGATTCACCACTCCTCACAGGCCATCATTTGCGTACTAATTGAAAATGAAACTCACCTCAGGATATGCTACAAGGCCCTGAAAAGGATGAAGCCGTGGAGGTTTGGTGCAAAGCCGAACTTTGAAACTCCGCTATAACCACCGACAGTTCTACATCGAGACACTTAGAGGCAAGGTCACCGACATCAACACTCGCGCCTCAAGGTCAGTTCATGCTCGTTTATTGCACCCCGTTTATCCAGCAGGAAGTTCTACGCGCCCGGAGCGGTTGAATGGAGGTGTCGTGATACTGAGAGATGATATCTTGCTGCTGGATGGATGGGGCTTGACTTGGATGCATCAGATTATTGATATTGGATGCTTGGTTTCGCAGAAAATGCCGACCCACCTCTCAAAGACTCGCAAGCACCGCGGCCACATTTCGGCCGGTCACGGTCGTGTTGGAAAGCACCGTAAACATCCTGGAGGTCGCGGTCTCGCTGGTGGTCAGCACCACCACCGGTGTGTATGATTTGGTATCAGGCTCTTCGCAGCGAATTAAATTTGGTCACCCTTAGCACCAACTTTGATAAGTACCATCCTGGTTACTTTGGTAAAGTTGGTATGCGCCACTACCATTTAACCCGCAACGCACACTGGCGGCCTATCATTAATGTTGATAAACTATGGACGCTTGTACCCGAAGCGGAAAAGCAAGGGTTGACAGAGAGCTCTGAGGTTGTTCCTGTCATTGACACCCTCCAACATGGCTACGGAAAGGTGCTTGGAAATGGACAGTGAGTTGTGATCTACATTAATCTCGTATAAAGTCTGACTTTGAGGCAGATTGCCTAAACTTCCTTTTATCGTCAAGGCACGTTTTGTCTCTCAGAAAGCAGAGTATGTTGGATCGATCCTCTTATTCCTGAGAGTATACTCACGCGGTGCACAGGGCTAAAATTAAGGAGGCTGGCGGTGTTGTGTCGCTAGTGGCATAGACTCTGGGTCTTATTATCATTGTTTTTTTCTTTTACCTATCATGATACTATGACATGCTGCAATAAGAACGCCCATGCCTGATAATCAATCGTGAAGCGTGAAGTCGTGAGGATTGAAGCCAGGATAGATGAGACCAGCAGACTAATATAGAATGGGTCGGCAGGAGCATCGGCTTCTTCCCACAGCACAAGTTCCCTGAGTTGATACATATACCTGCTGCGCTTCCTCATCCTGACCCACGAGGATGGCTTCCATCTCCACTTGGTGTAAGAATCAAAACCTGCTCTTCCATTGCTTTCACTGTTAATCACACAATTAAACGACTTGCAGATCACAATCAGTATTCAACTTGGAATCGCACTCGTCGTCTACACGCTACTCCTTTCCTAGCTCGCACCGATACCCACACATCTCGTACTGCTACTTCCATGGCTCGCACAAATACACAAGATGCCGTCATCATCAACATGGATGATACTCCATCCAAGAAGGAGAAGAAACAGGAGACCCTCTTCGGGCCTAACATTGGCGTCGTCGGCTCTACGCCCCAGTGGGCTCAATCCATGGGACAGAAGACTCCCGCAGATAATGTCTCTTCAAACATCATCCAGAACTGGATTACAAGGAGCAAAGAGGTGTTTCAAGCATCGTCTGATGTCCTGTTTTATGTACTGACTCATGGACAGCCTTCACAGCCAACGACCACTCTCCAGGCGTTGGTTAATCTCAAGCGGCCGTCACTCCGCTTATGTCCTTTGACTATCTCATCGGGAGATGATTCGGACCAAGTTGATGCTCACCATAACCATGGTTTGGAATTCGAATACGATTGCGACGCCGCCAAGTGTCGTATAAATGTTAGTGTGGTGCTACCCGCAGACCACCCCTATGCAGAGACCATAGATAGCACAGGCTACTCATGCATTTCCGTTTTCGAATCCATCGTGGATGGTGGCTTTGGTAAAATATTGCATCTAGATGAAGGTGCAACCCTCGAATTAGGAAGGTTCGAGCACAAGCATACCGAGGCAGAGATTGCCTCTTCTCAGATTACAGGAGTCCCTGACTCGTCTAGGGCAACAGATAGCTCCAACTCTTCCGCTCCTGCTAGCAGTAGGAATGACCGTGCCCGGAAACGCTTTACGGGCTTCAATTTCCGGAAGCGCTCCGTTCACACGTCTGTATCAGGACCCGCTCTTGCCGTCGTTGATGCAGAAGCATCTGCTCCCACAGTTGAAGGGAGTGAAGGCAAAGAAGGCAAAGAGGAGGTGAAGGATGGTGTTCGAGTCACTATCCGGTTGTCGGCGTTGGACGAGGACGGTACCGACCTGTCTGTAATCAACGAGCAGATGACATACCTCCATGTCGTCCGTTTTGGCGTTGCGCCTGATGAAGACAAAGAAGACACCAGGCCTTGGGTCGTTGAGGTTGTGAAACGTGAAGCCACAGTGCGTTTCGTATTTTTTTTACCTTGCGCTTTTTTAAAATCTTATGTTTCATAGATTGGACCTCACACATTCCATCTACACGAGATTTACGGTCTTTCCTCTCAGTCCACCTCATCCTCTCAACCACAGGCGGCTCCTCCCGCACCGGACGTGCATACTTACCCGCCTGCGTCTGCATCCCCAGCGCCTATGCACGATGATGAGCCTTCATCAGAGTGTTTACTGTGCCTTTCTTCCCCGCGTGAGGTCATTCTACTCCCTTGCCGCCACCTCGTCGCATGCAAGGAATGTGCCATCAACATGGTCGAATTCGGTGCGGGCGGTAACATCACCCACACCGAAGAAACTACAACCGCAATTCCGGGCGGCGAGGCTTCAGCCACAGAAGCCACAGCCCCAGTACCTGCCTCGATCGCTCAGAACATACGGAGAAAGCGAAAGGCAAAAGGCTGGTTCTGCCCTGTCTGCCGTCGACGTAAGCTACATCTATCTTACTTGCGTCTTACCTGACATATCGCACACATATCTAGCTTACACCTCGCTTTTACGGATTTCAACAACACCTCCGACGAAGGATATATCCGACGATGATCATCGTGCGTCCATCGATGAGCACGAGCATGGGGATGATGAACACGAGCACGAACATGAGCATGAGCATGAGGACGAACATAACGACCACCCTCTGGCAACCGCGCCGCCGGCACCTGGCGGTATGCTCAATAATATCCGTTCAGGCCTCATGCGTCTGAGCGTGGCACGTTCTGACGGCGGGCATACCGCCGAGACCACAGAAAACGAGCACCCCGCAGAGGTGCCCGCATCAATTGTCTAGAGTCCCACGACTCGTCCAGTGTTTCCAGTGTTTGTGATGTCTAGGCTGATCTGGTGTTTTTTTTTTAATTCCAATCTCTGTCCCATTGAGGATCTAGTACTTTATGTGGTTTAGGCCGTGTTTGTGGCTGGCTGGCTGTCTCCAAACATTCATTATTGTGTTTTCGCTCTGATTACTTGTATAGTTGATGTGTAGTTTCATTTCACTCTAGGATGTTTCTTGTACCGACATCGTACTCTAAATTATCGGATGTAAAATGATATGGACAATATATGAGTCTACTCTCGCACCTAATCAAGTAAGGACAGGGGTGACATAGTGTGTGTAAGTCTCACCGCCTCATACCGCAAACCTCTCCACAAACGCCCCAGTCCCAGCAACAGGTGACTGCAAAGCATCCAATGCCCACTCCTCCCTCAACCACCTACACACCATCCTAAAACTAGATACTGACCCCTTCTCCTGCACAAGCAGGATCGCGCACGTAAACCCGCTCCCTAACGACGGCTTCCCAAACCCGTATCGAAACGTAGGTGACATCGGTCCTGAAGCATGATACATGGGCGATCGTGGACTGGCAGGGGTGGTGGACAGAGGCTGTCCATGCAAAGATGAGGACGAAGACATCGAGGAGAACTCGACGCGGAACCGAACT
>QLOO01002774.1:0-11504 GCA_003313855.1 Suillus sp. MG131 | reverse complement strand
ACAGCATGTGACAAATTTAGAATAAATCTTTTGCTGCATGATGTAGTAATGATAGTGATAATACAATTAATGTGTAGTACTAGTGTTGCCGCCGAGGCGAACCGAATCGAATCGAGGTGGAAATTTGTGGTAAATCGACACAAATCGGACTAACGAATTGAAACGATTTGCACCTCGTTCACCTCGCGATTTGGAAACGAGTTCGGAATTATGCGAACCAATATTCCAACCAATGAGAAGGTAGGGATTTTGCGTACCCACAACGACTGTTGAACGCTGAGCGCTGATTATTTACAAGTTACTACACGACCAATAAGTATATCAATTATAATCAATGTCTTTTGCATTCTGGGGTAACTCATCAAGCTTGCGAAGATTCCCGGCAGCCACTAACTCGTCAACTGCTCTTGGAGTCACAGGTCCAGATACTGTGTAGTCCCAATCGTCAGCCACCAAGTCCTCCATAAAATTGAGGCGGTCTTGCTTGTAAACAAATTTTAGGACCTGTAATGCTTTGAGTGTGGCCAGAGATAAGTTGCTGCGCCGTAGAGTGCAGGTCTCTTTGCTGGATGAAAATATGCGCTCGGAAGGCACAGATGAAGCTTGAGCAGGCAGAACATCCATAGCGACATGAAATAGAAGTGGAAATGTATGTTCTTTCTTCTGGCGTGATACCTGTTAAGCTTGTGAATTATGAACAGAAATATATCACATACCTCCCAGAAACGAACGATATCTGTGTTCCATTCAGCTGTTTCAAGTAGTATGTCTGCGTCTTCATAACGAAAAAACTCGCATTCGGCATCCTTCCTGTCAAGTTCAAGTTCCTTGCGGGAGCGTTCTTCCATGGTTTCTAGTGTTGGAGAGTGTACCCTAGCCTAGGTCCCAATTCCAAGAATGACCGAGCAAAAATCTAGAAAGTTCCTTCAATGTTGGAGTGGCAGCTATGTCGAGTACTCTGCAGCTCATTGTAATGATATTCATGTGGGCCTGGGGCCATTCAAAGGGGATTACGATGTATGGAAGGAAGTACACCAAATCGTTCATAAATCTCGAACCCAACGAGGTGCAACTCGATTCAAATCGGAGTTTCGAGTTGAAACAATTTTGGTCATTTCCGAACCGAATCGATTTCACATCGAGTTTAACTCGCCTCGACGGCAACACTAATGTGTAGCTTGACATGACTTGATCAAGCGCACAGAACATGGATAATGTTATAGATCCAATCATTCTCATACAAGATGAAGCTTGTGAGATAAAAAATGTGATACGGTTGGAAAGTGGGGAACAGCAGTAAATTTTTGACGGATTATACACGCAGATCAATCACTCTTCATGGGTGCCCGTCTCACCAGGTATCGGCCAGATGTTAGCCACCACGTTGCGACACAGCACAGTCCCATCCCGGCCCCCTGTGCTAAATGAGACATAACGATTGCGTAAAGTATTGCTTCGCGACCTTTCGTTTGAAGTAGAATGACAGACTGATGATGTATGTCGGTCATGGAGATCGCCAGGTAAGATAACATGGCAGCTAGAAGGAATTGCCATGTTGGCGTTGAGGTGCTCCATCTGTGAGTAGTTTTATTTCTGTTAAAGAAGGTCGAAGCGTATTGTGCGGCGTAAATTATCCGGGCTGTCAGGTTGATTATGTTTGCGTATACCAGAGAGACATCATCGAAGCCCGAGACATAAAATCCAATCGCAGAAACGATGTATACAACAGAAAAGCCAACGAGCCATCTGATCATTTAAATCAAGATAACATTAACGATGGTAGATGGAGTACACACCTGCTTTGTCTTCGAAGATCTTCAGAAGTTGCAATGCTCGAGAGAAAAGCTTCAAGTACACCGTTGATGGCGAGGGCAGGAATGTACCATATCCAAGCTGCGAGGACATTTGGGGCGCTTGTTGATAGATACTGTGATGGGAGTAATAGGTGCAGAAAGATCGGAAGATAGACAGTGGCAAACACAATGACGAGGACGGAACAAGCTAGTTGAATGGAGACTAGTGACAGCAAGACATCTGAGGCTTGACCTAGCGAGCGTCTGTCAAATTGTGCACCAGTCGACGTGAACCTTGCCTCAGCCGGGGGGCACAAAATTCTTGAAAAGTAAACTCTACTTGTTTCCTCCAGAGGTTGAAAAACTATTCGTGCGACTAGAGAGCCTGTATAAAGGTATCATTATGCTTGAAAAAGAAACCAGTCTGGAACAATGCGTACCATAGTTCACAGCGATCGCGTACCCTCCTTGACCCTGCAAAGGGCTCCACCAAGACAATATAATCTTGTCTCCCTCTGTCAAAATATGTTTGACAATGGATTGCCCAGTCATAATCAAAGACAAATGCAAACTGCTAACGTCAAAATATTGTGAGGCAATGCGATAGAATATTGATCTGACAACCGTGGTCAGAGAGTTGACTGTTGAACAAGGAGATGGAGCCACCTGGAAGTAGCCGCATTGGATGACTGTCGTGTAGCAAGACGCGTCGGCCAGAGGATGGGATACCCCATCTGATATACGTAACTGAAAAACAGCACGCTACTGTATGCAAGTTGGCCCAGCGCAAACGCCACGAGCGCGAATTCCCCGGAATCTGGTCTAATCGAGTCGTAAAGGAGGACAAGATAAGTGACGAGAGTCTTGCACGTTATTCCGAGACCTTCAGCTCTTACTCTAACTCCAGTGCGAACTTCACCCATGGCCCTGGCAAGTTGAGAGAAAAAAAAATGTCGTTGAGATTATCCACATACCGATTATGCATGGGTTCGCTGACGAGCTCGCTTAGCGCGGCGAACACATAGGTCGATAACGCCACGTGAAAATGCGGCTGACGACGAACATCATTGCTGGCGAAAGTAGTATATGCAACTACCGTAGCTAGAGAAACTGGAAGTCCTAGAATAACTGGCAATGCAGATAGATTTGTCAAAGCAAGTGCCTGGTCGTTTATGGAAGTTGACCCTTGGGTATGGATGGTGGTGTTCCGCGGCCATGCCCTGAGCAGCACATTCCTAACACTTTCCCGGCTGAGAAACAGTATCGTGCTCAAGATAAGCTCAAATTGGATTGCAGCAGTCCCGTATGCTTGTGGGGAGGCTAACCGGAATAGTGCTTGATTCAGAACAAAAGTCAATAGACGAGAGCCAAGTTGGAGACCCATAAGAGAGAGTAAAGAGGTAAGCGAACGTTTCAACAACCCGCCACCTTTGACTTTTGAACAACCTAAGGGTGGTTGCTGGTTCATGGGTGAGATTTCGATAGGGTAGCTAGAAGTTATCGATTTCGAATTCGACTCCTAGGTTCGTGGAAATTTTTGCACTGCATTACATAATAAATTTGTGACATATTCGTCACTCGATGACATTGTGACACCTGGGTTACCCAATAAGTAAGTATTATTATACTGGGTGATTGAGCACCTCGCTAAGTATTACTTAGCTTAGTTGCATTAAATCCCAACACCAGCATTAAACCTTGCCCTAAATAATGTTTTACCTTATGCTACCTTGTAAGGTATTCTCAGAATGAGCCAATATAGTTAATTAACGTATTAGGAATATACAGAGCCAAAACTATGTAGGCTATTCCCATGGCACCTTCTCCTCGACATCAACAGTGAGCTCACCCTTATCAACATTGAGCTTGCTAATGGGGCTGTTCTCCTCTATTTCTCCTCTGCCTTCACTCATTCATCAACACCAAGGTCCCTTCACTGCTGCATTACCTGTCCTACAAGAAGATCAGCATCAACACTCCTGCTCTGCCTTCACCCAGCCATTGACACTAAGGTCCCTTCACTGCCACATCACCTGTCCTCCTTGAAGATCAATGTCAATGGTGAGAGTGGGCAATCCCACAGTCTGCAATTTTTACTCACAGTTGCACAGAGGTCTCCTATGAAGTTCGCCCATCCTTATCACCATCGCATCACCTTGAGGCTTAATGTCAACGGTGAGAGTGGGCAATCCTGCAGTTTGCAATTTCTACTTACAGTCGCATGGAGGTCTCCTTGGATGCTTCACTTCCCAACATGGCCTCTTACAGTACAAGGGCCAAGAAGATCTCAGGGTTATCACATGCCACCATCAGGCATGGTTTTAGTGGTTCTAGCAGGCACTCCAAAGTGCTAGTGGCTGGTAAACAAAACGAGTGGTTGGAGGAGGTTAACCATAAAAGACAGCAACAGCTGCAAGGTGCATTAATTGAATCACCTTGCTATTTGGCTCTCACAAATTGCAGAACTGACATCAACTGAGCAAGACATGGTTGAAACCATGATGATGGATAATGGGTTCAACACTGACCTAATGCCATATACAGCACCCCCAGGCAAGGAAGGACTGGACCTCAGTTATGAGGGCAGGGAACATGAGGCATTTGATGGTCTCTCACAGCATGTTGCGTCATTATCTGGTTGGTATGTGTGCATCATTTTCAAGCTTTGATCTCACTCAATAATATATTTTAGTCATTATGTGGACCCTCGCACTTGCCATGATCGCATTGAGGTTCAGACTGAACATTGGAATACTCAAATTGACTGCCTGGTCAATGAGTATCTAGACTATCGTGATCGCAACAGAGGTGATGGCATGCCAAGTATCCCAGAAATCCCAGAAGATGTCATAATTTCTGATGGAAGCCATTGCTTATCACTCACTGATATAGAGCTTGTTGATATATTTGGTGTGTGTTAACTTTGTTGACCACTTGGCTTTGGTAATCATTCTACAGGTCACTGCAGAGCAACACTGCAACTACGACCTTCCCATATTTATCCCAATGAAACACTAATTCATCATGGCTATCTAGGTTGTTTGCCACTATATCCAACAGTCACTATCTCATTATGAACTCTTGCTACATACCACCAATCTTACCGGACGTGCCCTTGTTTTAGTGTCCAAGCACAGTGCAAGACTCTGTGCCACCTTCACAATGTACGTCTTGAAATTCATTGCTGTCTGTCTGTCTCAAAGTTCATAGATTCCTTACCATGCATATCTCAACATGCAATTTTCTGTGGCATATGATGTGTATCTTGAGATACTTCATCATGTGAAGACTTGCCTCAATGCTGCTCTTGGACGAGACACTACCAACTGGTGGCTTCTCAATTCTTGTCCATGTTGTGTGTATAAACTTGAAGGTGAGCCTTCCCTTACTTTTGAATGGCTGGCAACTGTTGATGGAAACAATAGCCTCAAATATTGGGCCTCAACAACATATGGCCTAGAACCATGAGAAGATTCATGACAGCCTCATTCAGATTATTGGATTGACCAAGTGACTGTCAATAAATTTCAGAACAAAGTCTGCGCACAGACCTTGAACCATCCCAGACAAGATGACTGAGGTGATGTTCTGTCCAAGATGGAAGGATCTGAATTTTGGTGCACAGACAGATGGAGAAATGCTGGCCCTGAGCAATGTAAGAAAATGTTTGCTGTTTTTGACAAGTCTGGCATTTTTATTGCAGCCTGTCAGCACTGGTTTGTGCTTCTTGCTTGCAATATGGTTCGGAGCAGAGAATTGTGAGTATCATTATTTATTCTCATGTACAAAATTCATGGTATCTAGGGTAAAATATCCTTTGGCTCTCCTCAATCATTTGATGTCCATCTTGGGTGAAAATGGAGGTTGCGCTTATGACATTGGGTGTGTGTTTGCCAAGACACTGGCAAGCAGTAGTTTGGGACCCTGCACCCTCGCCCTCAATTTGCAGATGATGGTGGGTGCTTTCCATGGGCATGCTCATAATTGGCGCTGCCAGTTGGATTGGCACCCCATGTACATTGACAGTGAAGGTACAACTATTCAGATGGTGAGTCTGAATAAAATGTTGGGTCTGACTGCCTAGCTGCTATGTCTCAGTAGACAATGTTTGACCCTAAAGGGTTTCTGGTCCAGGCTCAAGGCTCAGAGAGAGAGGAAAACACTGATCACAACTTGGGACTCATACTGGTAGCTGGTGAAGAATTGCATGATTATGTAAGCACCAAAAGTGCGAACATAAGAGTAAGGTAAAACAGACTCTACAAGCCTAGTCAGGAATAAGTGTCATATCCCATATATCCACGCTTCTCATCTGGACTTCGGAGCCTTGATCCGGTCTGGTCCGATGTATAGATCTGCTTCTGATCTGATATACGATAAGCTTCTTAATTCATTTCCTGTTCATATAATGTTATCACAGCCTCTCCTTTCATCCAGTAGTCTCCATTGCTGGTTTTATGGTATCCTTCATTCCAGGCTATGTTTCTTTGATCCATTTACTTATGATTAATTCCCAGAAATGTTCCTTGATCCGTTACTTATGATATTCTTTCAGCTTTTGTTATTAAGTGATAGACTTAGCTTATATTTCATACATAGCCTTGAGCCTTGGGTTTTAGTATATAAACTCCTGTGTATAGTTGGTAGTACTTCAGTTCGAATATCATCTTAGTTTGTCCTCTCTCTGTCCTCCGGACTCGAGTACTCATTAACTCTTGTCACCATCCAAGACTTACAGATTGTATCTGATAGTCTATATCTTTGGCTCTATCTTTGGATAGTCTTTACTCTGTTGTTTTCTAGTCTGGACGCATCTGGATTAGTCTTACCTGTCTTTCCATTATCCAGATATCCTTTGGATATCCATACATTATACATTTGGTTCTTAGGATCCAATACAATAGCATTTATTAAATACAGGGCAATACTTGGGAAAGGGGCACAGTGTACAAGCTGAGGCCAAAGCCCTTTGGATCTGTTAATCTGAGAGTATGACCTTAACAATAAGTCTCTACAATGGCACTGGGCATACTAAGGGTGAGGGGTACAAGCATGTATTCACATCCTCAAATGAGCTTGTGTGAAGTACAAGGCATGCATCCACATTTCACTGACACCAGACCATTGAGGAACATTTCTTGTTCTGGGATGAAGATAAATACACCACATTGAGTATGGTTCAAGTCACCCTTTGAGCTTAACTAATTTCATTTTCAGGCACTTTCTTGTGGAACCATTATCAAGAAGGACTAATGTCAATTCAGACCCTTATGGCTGAGCTTGCAGTGTTGTGAGATGCTCTTGGACTAACCAACAGTGATTTTACATGATTCCACTCTGACAAAAGAGCATACCTCAACAGCCTAAAGGAGCTGCCCCCAAAAGAACTTCTCCAGATCCGATATGTTGAACTCCTACGTGAATTGGCTGAGCAATGGTAAGTCTAGTGATTCCCTGTTGATTTATTCTGATTTAATCAACACAGAGTGGAGTGGCAACTGGCACGAGAGGCTGCCAATCAAGCACTAACGACTATTGTGGCCAGTGATCTAAGCCATATTTCAGCTGCCCTTACTCAGGCCAGGATTTGTGTTGACAGTGCATATACTAAATTACAGAATGCAGAAGTGTTTACGGCTCACATAGAGATCCAACTTGAGATTAAGGAATGTTGGGTGGTCAGTGGAGAAGCTTACAATCAATACAAGCAACAGGCATCTCAGCGTCAATATTGTGCTGCTTTAGATGAACTGGAATGCTTAGTTGTCATGTGGTTATTCAAACTCTCAAAGCTATCACTTTCTGGAATGGGTGTGTGGTTCATCTTCAATTTCATTACATTGAGAATTAAGTAATCACAAGGCTACAAACTACGCCAACAGATTGGCAATGTTACAAGAACATGCGTCATTAGGCCCCTATTCATTTTCCCTCGCATCCCATCGTCACTGGACTCTGTCTCCTTCGCTTTCGCACATCACTGGACTTTGTCCGCAAAAGTCATGCGACTTCCCGAAGTCACCATATCGATCCAGTCCGCTGGATTTACCTATGCTTTCCTCTTTTGGCTATACCCTTGGACCTCCGGCTGCATTGCCTTGTATTACCGTTGCTCTGGTACACAGAACATTCCTCATGACTCGTATGTTCCTCCGCATTCTATAGTACTTTACTTTTTGGTTTCATGACTCGACCTTCGTCCGCTAATTCGGTTCGAGCTCAGCTTCAATCCTTCGTATATAAAGCTGGCTATCACCTGTTGTATTCTTTAGCTTTAATCTACCTTTGTCTTGACCCATCTACTAGAAGCCTAGTGAGCTTCGCCTTGTGTATAAGTAATCTTGGCCGCTCATCGTGCCCAAGCCTAGCCCTATCACAAGCCTCGCATGGTAAGCTTACCACCGCGAGCGATACTTCTCAAGGAGAGCCCCGTCTCTCGAGAAGTGCTATGAACTCTCGCCGTACACGGAGGCCACTGGTAGCAGAGGCCATACGTGAGAGCCCCAATAAGGTTCATGTTGCAAACTTAGCCAAGTTCGTAACAGGCAAGGCTTTGCAGCATTATTCTGATGCTATCCAAAATGCACTCAACTGGTACAATGTGCAGGCTGCTGCACTCAATCCTCCACATCCACAGCTGTCTTGGAAAAATATCACTGAGTATAGTTTCTTGGGTGAGTTTGATTTACTCTGTCATTCATGCACAGACATTCATGAGCTTGACTGGACAAAGCCTACCCATAGGGAAGCAACAGTAAAGTATTTCAAACTCTGTCATGCTTGTGAGGAGATCATGTGGCTTAATGTTGAAATCTGCTGATTATGCACAGCCATTCATGACAAAGGCATTCAAATGACTGCAGTCATTGCTGATCTTCTAGTTTCAAGCCCCCCATTAAGCTGCAAGCTCCAAAGGCAATGGCAAGCATGTGCAGCTGTCAATGCCATGCATGTTTTGTGGTTGGATCAGCTTGCACTTCAACCAGGCTTTTTGGGTACTAGAATCATTGGCAACTACATTGGTGCTATCATGACAACTGAGCTTGAGACTGACTCTATTCCACATATGGCCAGGGATGATGGTGTGTTCTTCTTGTTTGCCTTAATGACTTATATGCTAACTTAGCTTCTATCTCCACAGAAGGTCGTGTTGCTCACAATATCATCACTTCAGAGCATGCTGATGAGGGTATACTAGAGCATGAGGAGCAATTGTGGCTCATACAGGATATCGCTGATTTTATTGTATCAATTGTTGATTGATGATGGTGTCATTCAATGTATTGGTCTAATCAACCTTGTTGGATCATGCTTAGCACATCAGGTTTCTTAAAAATAAAATGAATTTGCCATTACATGTGATCCAGCAAGATTCTGACATGTCCTGCAGTATATTGAAGTAATGGTCCTTGATGTACATGGCGGCCAGAGCCTGACTGCTGTTGCTGAACAGATTGACCTAGAGTGACTGTTTCTGACCGCCATTTCTGAATAGATTGACCTAGAATAACTGTTGGTTATTAAGTAGACTCGGACTTGCGCTGTTGCTGAACAGATTGGTGAGTACTACTGTTGATGATTTGTGCTGTTGGGTTTTGGTGCCACCTGCAGCCTAATCAGTGTATGAATCATATGTACATTGTAGACTCAAAACATCATAGGGCCTTCAAGTTATTGATTGATCTCCCCCTACCACTCACTGGCTACTTGCAATGCATGATCTAAGTGCACCACACCAATATACACCATGCCTTGAGTCCTCATTTCTCTACTTATCCACCTCAACTTGTTATTTATTAAAACATTGGTTTTCTTATCTAGAACTGGTAGTATACATTTACAGGTACCTCGCATTACTCAATCTGACGCCTACTATTCTTGTTCTTTGCCTCCAGTGACTCTCTACTAATTCAGCCTACCAGCATGTCAACACCAAAACATTTGAAACAACCCCTACCACAACAAGCTAGAGACAAGGAGCCTTCTCATATGGCCAGTTTAGAGAGCCTCTGCCCAAAGCCACACTTTACTCTTCCCAGTGTCATGGCTCTGTATTCCAACACCTTCATACTGGGTTTCAGCAACATGGAGCATCAAGCCGCAGCTTGTGCATTGCTTAGGCACAATTCACATCAAGATGGCTCCCACTATCACACAAAGACTGCTAGTGGATTTCACCCTTCATATATCAAGTTCAACAAGGTCTTGATGTCCCAGGATGAGAGGATGATAACACATGAGGAGTTTGTAGAAGCTGTGATTAAGGATGTTTTCAATGCAGTGTGTTTTTTCCAACTTAGCTTGCATATTTTTTCACTGTAGTATCTGTTACAGCTTTGTATGCAAGACCACCTGGATGGCAGAATTTCACTGCTTATCTGTTGCCCTGGGTCTCAGGCAAGAGACAGTCTGATGCCTGAATGGATTGCTATTGACATCTACATCACTCCCTGCAAGCTTCATGAGTACCCAGAACAGGTTGGAGGGGACATCTCACTCTTTGTGCAAGGATTCTGTGAGCAGATAGCCAAAAACCACCTTCAACACTTCACAGAGTGGTGCTGCATTGAAGGCATTCAGCCTCCCCATCGCTGTAAGTCTTTATAATTTTCAAGGCATATTGATCACCCTAATACTGTCTATACCTAGATCCAGCTCCTCAGGTGGATCTGATGGGGTCTCAGGCCTTGCCAGCTCCTTTGGTCCTGACCAGCTCATGCATCTAATGCTCCGCTTGTCCTTCACACATTTTACACTATGACTTTGAGATTTGCACTGTCGAACAAAAGGGTAGTTCTGACACTCCAAGTCGCCTGCAATCAAGCTTTATTCAGCATGCAACAGCACTAGCCAGTGCTACTCTTCCTGGCAGTGCTAAGCTTCATCAGTGTCAATATGCTAATGCCTTCTCACTCCCAAAGAATGTTCAACTGGGTAACACTCTCACGCCCTTCACTGTTGATGGTCCAATTATTAGCATTGGGCTGAGCACCAATGTGGTTCTGGATTGATTTAGGATGAGCAATGAGTTGATTCTGAAGCTCCATGAGCTGATGTCAACTGTACATAGCAGCTGTTCAACTTGTTTTGCATATGTTTGTGCTTTGAAACCTATAAATCTGCACTGCTGATCCGTGTTGAATGGCAGGTCATGAGCTCACAGACATTCTATGCATTGAGTGCTCACTTGAGGTGTGTTCAGCCAGCACCTCGTCATCATGCAAAAGTTCAACTAAGCAAGGAAGCACAAGCCTTGCTGACAGCTTCTCGCCGCAAGAAATCACAGCTATTCAAGACCGTGCTTGATGATGCATGGACTCACATTGATGAATCCATCAAGACGATTGTGTTCTCTAATGGCAAGAGTATTTGTCGTGTCTGTCAAGATCGTGCTCAAGGAGGACTATATCTAACGGGCTTGGCCTCAGCTCGTGCGCTGTGCCCCTTTCCCGAGTATGTGCCCTGTATTTCTAAGGGGTATGACAGGATCTGGACAAGAACGGGTGATAGGATAAGCAGGACCCGGGTATCCGGATTATATTATGATATGTTATCCGGTCAATGTCCGGATATGGGTTGGATGGAAGAAATAAGACTAATCCGGATGAAGTCTGGGTTAGAAACCGTCAGAGAGAGACTACCCAAGGGTAGAGCTGAAGATGTAGACTTAAGGATATAATCCTAAGTCTCGGATGGTTGACTAGAGACTAA
>QLOO01002770.1:0-27364 GCA_003313855.1 Suillus sp. MG131 | reverse complement strand
CAGAAGTTCATAGTGTCACTTGAGAGACAGGGCTCTCCTTGAGTGGTAGTCATCTGGTCTAGTCAGTTCAACTAACTAGAGCAGAGCTTGTGATAGGGCTAGGCTTGGGCATGATGAGTGGCCAAGAGTACTTATACACAAGGCGAAGCTTGCTAGGCTTCTAGAGGATTGGGATCAAGACAAAGGTAGATTAAAGTTAGGGAAAAGTACAAGGGATGTAGCTAGCTTTATATACGAGTATTCAAGCTGAGCTTGAACTGAATTAGTGGATGAAGACCAAATTGAGAGAACAATGTAAAGTACTAAAGAATGCAAAGGAACATATGAGAAATAGAGAGAATGTTTCATGAACCAAAGCAACAGTAATACAAGGCAACATGGCTGTAGGTCCAAAGGGAAAGGGCAAGGGGGAGGCATAGAGCATAGGGGAGGCTCAGGGGTTGAGCCGATCTGATGACTTTGAAGACTGGTCATGTGACTTCAAGGACATAGTCTGGCAACAACTGGTAACAATAAGGATATAGAGTCCAGAGATGGCAAAGTAAAGGAAAATGATAAGGGGCCTGATAAGCATATGTTCTTGTAACAGGTACATTATTGTATGGTCCCTTTCAAAGTTGCAGGCCAACAGTTCATCCACCATTTTCACCACCACTTGCTCATGGATCATGACATTCTTCACATTAACCATGGTTATAAGTATCACCTGCACTGGTACATCTATTCCATATCTGATTTGTGGGCTCTGACAACAACCTGACAGCTTTGATTGCCTAGCACATCTATCACACTTGCTGTTTCATGTTAAACAGGTTTGTGCACTTACCCATTTTGATTGTCATTGTGGAAAGTGGTGCTATATATGTGACGGGTGTCCTTTCAATTCTTCTGGCATATCTGTCCAGATCCAATGGTCAATATGTTGTTCTGGATACTGTCTGTCCTATCATGGTGAGTTTACTTTTCTTGGACACAAGCTGTCTGCAGAACATTTCCTAGGGAATTGTATTCTGCCTTATCACCCTGCAAGTACACTTCCAAGTAGGCAGCAACTACTGGATTGCATGATCCCCTGATTCAATGAGCATTATCACTGGGTCTATGGAGAGTGGTGTGTGCAGAATGTGGACTGCAGTATAAACTCTATGACTGTAAATCATAAAAGAAACTAAGATCACCATACTGGCATGATGGGCAGAAAGGAAAACCAACAGTTGATGGTAGCTTGTTTTGTAGATTGGTTGTCTTCTACTCTTTTAACACTACAGTTATGTAGTTGTTCTGATTTTTAGTGTTTCATGTATTTTACAACAAAACCCATCATGATATTGGTGCCAACTTGTTGAGCATGATCAATATTTAGAATAGTCAGTTTTACCAGATTCAACACCCCACCCAGCTGTGACGGCACCATTTTGCCAATAATTTTGTTACCAGAGTGATGTACCATTATAATAGCATGACACAAATGTGCCAAGTTAGTAACATGTGTACTAAGCTTGCAAGAGCAGTGTGATTTGAATTATGTGTGAGGCTAGGGGTCTTGATTCTGACAAATAGCCATTCTGAGCAAATTCCAAGTGGTACAAAAACCAACTTCATTTGACTCCAACTTGCAGTCTCATTGTATTGTCCCCTTCCTATTGTTGCATTTGCCATTGCATTAAGAAATACATTCAATTCTATTGTGACATTCATGTGCTAAATGAGTGGTACTAGTGCAACCATCACAAAATGCCCCATTGGACTCACAATCCTCCTTTGACCTTGCAATTGGCAGGCTGCTTTTGCTGTTGACTGACCATGGCTTTGTCTATACTGCTCAAACACAGATCATTCTACTAATCCTGGCAGGTGATCTCCATTCTCAGCATTTAGTATAATTGTACCAGCAGCTATCATGCCATACAGGCCCTCAACAGTGTGGAAATATACATACAGCATGACCTGAGCCTCCAAGGTGTCTCTTCTCCCTTTTAGCTAAACTTGCCCCCATCCTCCACTCCCACTTACTCAGCCCACCACTTGGTCCATCCTCAATTGTCATCATTTTGCTTCATTGTATTATCATGTCTGGTAGCTCAGAAAACAGATGCATCAGACTTGAAGGTGTGTCACTTCATATTTCCTTCATACTCATTCCATGATCCCCATGGTCTATCTACAGTCATTAGCAGACAGTATATTCAAGTCCCTTCTGAGCGCATACCCATGGGCATTTGCATAGCCATCAATGTTGACTCCTGAAGACACTGGAAATCAGCCTTCTGTGTTTTATCATCCAACAATTCTGTAGTGTGGGGGGGATGCTGTGACTCTGTAAAGTCCCTGGTCACTTTTGAGCATGATTCGAGAATTTATGTTCTATAGATCAGAAGTGTCACTTGCATTATCAGTGGAGATTAGGGCATTTTATGAGGCTGATCAAATGGTTGTCTCACCTTAGCCCTAATTTGGCACCATAACAAGAAAAGTACTGTTGCCGACATCTGTGAAGCTGTCCAACTCTACCCTCTGTCCAGAGGGTACCTACCTTAATAGCATTGCAGCAGGGAAAAATGGTGTCAATTATATGATCGATGGATACAATGATCTTCCAACAGATGCATCCAATGAAGACATTGGCCTTCAATGAATTGTCCTTGAGTTCTGCCCTCTGGGTCATTGACATTGTCCAAGAGCATTTGGCAGGCTTCAAATGCTCTTGAATCACAGTTTAAACAATGCAGCAACATTGATGATTTAGACAAAGGCATACAATTCTGGCTTAAAGCCGTGTCTCTGTGTCCTGAGGGACATTCTGACCATGATACCTACTTGAACAACTTTGCCATCTCACTCATGATCTGTTTCAATCATCAAGGCATATCTAATGACCTCAATGAAGCCATCTCTTTGCACAAAGAGGTGCTGTGCCTGTGCCCTGTTGGGCACAAATCTTGTGATTTCTTGTTGAGTGACCTAGGACTTGCCCTTGTCATCCTTTTTGACAAACACAGTGACATTGGTGACATCATCCAAGCTATCAAACTCCATTGCAAGGCACTGACACTGTGCCCACCTAGGCATCCATACCATGACACCATACTTAACAACCTTACTGTTACACTTCAAACTAGATATGTCAAAATGCATGTCAATGATCTCAATGAGGCTATTGATTAGTATTGCAAATCCTTTCAGTCAAGGTGGCTTGACCATCCAGAGCGCTATATAATTCTTCACAATTTGAGCTCAGCGCTCTGCTATTGTTTCGCACAAACTCAGAAGAATGAAGATGTTAAGGAGGCCATTATTCTCTGTCAAGCAGTGCTAGCATCTCTCCCTTCACTGCATCTAAACAGGTATTTTAGCTACATGTGGCTGCAAGAGGCCTATTCATCTTGTTACTGAGCACAACACAACCTTCCTGATTTGTCACTTGCTATAGAGAACTTCAGGCTCACATCAAGACATCCTACTGAAGGATTTCCTAAATGTATCATAGAGTCTATTGGCTGGGCTTACCAAGCAGAAGTCTATCAACATGAATCTGATCTCAAAGCATACCAAACATGCTTTGAGCTTTTCAACGGCCACATCATGACACAATCATCAATTATCTCATGGCACAAGGCTGCAAGTGTCATTCATGATGCACAATCACTTCCTGTAGATGCAGCCTCATGTGCCATACATCATGGCAATTTATGACAGGCAGTCAAACTTGTGGAGCAAGGCCATGGCCAGCAATGGTCACTAGCCTCTCAACTCAAAACTCCAGTTGAAGAGCTCAAGATAGCCAATCCAAAACTAGTGCACAACTATTTGGAGCTGAGCAAGCGTGTTTCCAATGTGGCCCAGGGCTCAGCAACCATCACCGACAGAGCTGCTGCTGATTGGGCAGAAACCAAGTACAGGAAACTTATGGAGCAGTGGCCTGTGTTGTTGGCAATACTGCACCATTGCGCTGCGCCAGTTTTGCCACTCTGGCAATTGCCAGCAAACTTGGAGGGGTCCATGGCAAAACTTGGCACATCTAGTAGTAGGTAGGGGCTGACTCAGACAATCTGTGACAGATTTTCTTCACAGATTCACCATCAATCTGTCGCTCAGATCAGCAATACTAAGTCTATCTCTATGTTTTTACCACATGTTGAATTGTATCATTTGTACCATCCCATCATCCATACTCCCTGCACTTCAGAGATCTTAAAATGTCTGACAAAAAGCATCCTGGTGGCCACCCACCAGCTAGAATCATCACTGAGAACTTCACAGAACTTGAACAAGTCAATAACAAGTCTTGCCAAAAATTCTGGAAGTGCAACTATTGCACTCCAACCAGTGGCAGTGGTCAATGCATTGAAGGCCAAGATAACTGCCATCTCTTACACCTCACAAACCCTAATGGAGGAAGAGGTTGCAGCTGCCTTTGATGAGATTAAGCAATGCATTGCAGAATTTCCATCAGCTATTGATCCCCAGCTGAAAGGGTACAAGATCTTGGTGGGAAGGGTGTACAACATCACCGAGCTCGAACAGGTTGACAAAGGAATTGTTCCCACAGCTTTCGAAGATGACATTCAGCAGGTAGGATCTGACTCGGAGGATGGTTTGTCTTGGGATGTGGAGTCTCTGTTGACTATGAAGGGTGTCTCGTTGATGTAATAATGAGTAGTATTATGCAACGTTGATGCGATATGTCTGGGAGTTTTGCCAAGTTTTGCCAGTGCGCCAAGTGCCAGTTGTGCCGGCACTTGGTCACAACTCAGCCCAAAGTAGTTTTGCCCCCTACACTAGCAGTGGGAAGCTGCGGTAGCTGAGATACGTAAGCTACAAACTTTCTCGCGATTCTTGCTCCCGCTATTTGTACGAAAGCTTGCAAGCGGCAGCGCGTCATGGCCCAGTCATCATCCTCATTGCGAGTCGGTACTCGTGCAGTGCCATCATTGCCCCGATGTCAGGAGAGCCCCACAATATTCCCTTGTCATCGACCACTCTCGCAGATCTGATGATTCTCAAGAATCGCTTCACCAGGGCAATACGAGACGCGTCTCGGATGAACCCAGCGGAGACGAGAACGGATTTAATAGTACTCTTACGGATAGTACGGGACGAGATCATGCTGCCAATCGTCAACGCACTCGAGAATGTCCTTAACCTAAAGCACCGGTCTTGAATCTGGCTGTGTCCAACCGCAGCTTTCACGTCCATTCCTCTCCATGCAGCCAACCCATTTCTAACAAAGGCAGATTGCTCCAAGGAGCCGTGCCTGGAGGATCTTTACATCTGTTCTTACACGCCCACGCTTTCTGCTCTGGTCAGATCTAGACAGTTGATGAAAAAGCGTGTCGCTCCGTCCTTCGTGGCGATCGGACAAGGTCAGCCTGGCGCAGGGAACGGCAAGGCGCTCTTGGCTGTTGACGGCGAGCTTGAGCTTGTCCATAAGCTTGTTCCAGCGATGGCCAACCGTGCCACCATTTCTGGTGATGAAGCCACGCGAGCAGGTGCGCTCCAAGCTTTGGAAGAGAACACCTGGGTGCACCTTGCTTGTCATGGCAAGCAGGACCATGAGCAGCCTTACCATTCCCATTTTGTCATGAGAGATGAACATCTGACGCTGCTTGATATCATGCAGAGAGATATTCCTCATGCTGAATTCGCATTCTTATCTGCTTGTTATACCGCCGTTGGCGATAAGGAGACGCCCGACGAAGTTATTCATCTCGCAGCTGGTCTCCAGTTTTCGGGGTCGACGATGCTGTCGCAAAGCACGTCGTTGAAGCTTTCTACAAATACATGTTCCATCCGAAGGAGAAAGGTGTCATGGGCTGTACGAAGGCGGCCTGGGCACTCAACCGTGCTACACACGCCGTGAAGACGAAGGTGCCGCTCGAGCAGAGGATGGTTTTCATACATATCGGTGTGTAGTTCTACGTCGTATTGCTGTCGTCTGGGATACATTCACAAGCTCTTGATCTACCATCCTCTTTCACGACCTATTGTTTGTAAAAATTACCCTGGATTTGGTGATGGTAGAGCTGGAGGTTTGATTCGTCCTCTTTTCAGTCACTGGTAGACTCCACTATTCCAGTAACCAATATTTGACCAGTGCAGCGATACTAATGATTTAGTCTCTGTCTATGAGAACTTTTGAGAAGTAACAGCGCATGAGCCGGTGGTGGCAGTTATGGTACATCTACATTAACACCAGCAGAACCTATTTCAAAACTGTTAACACACATGCGCGTCATCTTTTGGTAGCAGGAACCCTTACTTTTCATTATGCACCCATTCCACATTCTTTGTCGCCCCAGGTCCATACCACACAATTTGTGGCACATGTTCGCTTCGTATGAAGGTCCGTCCACCCGTTTTCTCTGCAACGTCCCTTAATTCTACTCGCAAATTCCACACCTCTACTTTGCGAATTCCGCTTCGTTTAGCCGCCTGCTTGATCTTTGTGATCAGCCCAGGAAACGTGTCTTTGCTGGCCCGGAGCCGTGTGACAATCAGCGTCGGTGGGGAAGGTTGCATTTCGACACTCCAGCTTGCGTAGGTGTCTGGGTCACTCAAGGATTGTACACCCCAGAATCCGCCTGCCATAGAAAAATTCGAGCCGTACGTCGCCCGAGGGATTTGGAACGCTGCGACACCATTTGTTGGCAAGCACGTCACGAGTGCCGTTGGGTGCTCCACCTCGTACAGCCCGTTCTCCATCGGCATGCTCTCTAGTTCCTTTCTGATCAGCCCAGCATCATGGTCCCAAAGACCCTTCAGCTGTTCCTGCGTCAACCACTTCCATCCCTCGTCATCGCCATCCTCTGTGCTTACTTCCCATACAGTAGACACTGGTCCCCGCTTCTCCCATCCGCCTCCTTCACCCCCAGGGCCCGCCGAGCGGTAAAATTCCTCCCCAACATCACTCCATAGCACTGAGAATAGCCCCCCGCCAGCATCCGCTACCTCTTCTGGTGGTGTGCCCCATGCCTCTGGGAATTCAGGAAGGTTATCACGCGAGGCAGTCACCCAATGCAGAAGCCGCATCATATGCCCTGCATAGCCGCGCCTGCGTTTTGAGGGTAGGGTGAAGACCGCGGCGACGCCGTATGAGGTTGCTTCGTGCACTGAGTTGGGCTCAGAAGGAGAGGCAGGAGGGTAAGCAACGAGGCTTGCGCGCTTATATCTGACCCCATATAGCACGTCAGAAATTTGCTCGTCCATCAAGGGTACTCGAATTGCTTACGTCCTACAAGCACACATAAAATCGAGTGTCGTTGGGTCATCCCGTGGCACCAATACCCTTCCTATCTCATTAGCTCTCTTCTGTTTGGAAAATGACATGCTTACCAGGTAATCATTTTCCCTTCCTTTGCGTGCTCTAACACATCCATCTCTTCATCTCGCTTAATGTACTCTGCAAGACTCAGAGTACCACCCAAGTGCGGCCACCTTCGGCGTCGTGTCTCCTCAATCTGCGCAGGCGTCGCGCGGAAGAGCGAGATCGATGCAAGATCTACCTTTGGTTCCACCATCGGAGATATACTCTGCGAATGTAATAACTTGCTAGTGCTTAGCTAGGATGGAGATAGTGGTTGAAGGATGCTCCTATATATCTATCACAATACTGCCTCCCACCCACGTCAATGCGCGATTAAACAAAACTTATCATGATTGTCACACATGGTCGCACAATTCCTAACCCCCGGACCGCCCTCGCGCCAATCTCCCAAGGTCTTATCGACACCGGGTGCCAAATATAGCCTGCGCCGACTTACCAATGACCACGATGCACCTACCGACCAGGCTGATAGTTGAAATACAGGTGCAAATGGCCAACGTCGGACGCTTATTATCGCACTTCAGTGTTCAGCACAAATAAAACGCGCATCTAGATCCATCTCGAACAAACGGAGACGTGTATTTCTTACCGACCGATCTACACCTTATGTCTCTCTCCCATACCATGACCATTCATCCCCACCTTCTGCATCTACAACCCTCCCATGGCCCCCTGCGCCGTTCCGAACGTGACAACTTGGGCTCTTCCTTGACACCTCCAATTTCGTCACTCGCACCCTCTCGCAGTATCAAAGAAACTTTGTTCATGTCTACTTCATGATGTACGTAGTCTGATTCAATCAAGGAGGATTTCCTTTTGGTCGCATGTTCTTCTGGATTCAGAAGTTGAAAATTACAAGTCGCTTTGGCGCTCTTTAGACCCTTCATAGTCTTAGAAGATAGCGATGAAATGCACGACGACAAACAAAATCAATGAGACAGATCAGAATGTGGAATACAGATAGCGTCGGTCCAAGTGACCACAGCATCACATATAAAAGTAGTACTTAATGATCACAAACAATCCCACGAATACCACTAGTCCAGACAAGATAACTTCCCCAAAGTCACCCCAGAAGGTATTGACCTCGAATTGCGGGCGAAGCGGTGGGTCCACCGAAACGGCTATCTTGTGCATCCTACCCGAACTACCATCTCGAGGAACGATGAAAAGAGTCTGTCGGGCTTCATCATAAGTATACTTGTCGCCGGCGCTGAGGCCAGAGACCACTAGCTTCCTCCCGTAGGTGATGAGGGACGGTACGAAAATCTCACTCTCTCGAGCAGTAAGAACAATATTGTCCTTGGACTCGGGCGACCTCCACTCGAATATGAACGTGCCTGTGTTCATTTCGTACTCGAATCGGGTAGGTATGCCAGCGGTCTTTGCTGCGTATGGTCGGACGATGGACGGTAAGATGCGGCCACCGTTATCTAGCGTGAATGAGGATTGGTCCAAATCGAGCAGTGATCGAGGTAATCCACGCCTTCGACTGAACCAAGAGAAATTTTCCCCGTTCCAGTCATCACCTCGAATGTCATTATTGTCGGGGTTGTAGTTCCACAGCCTGAAGACATATCAGAAATTGGGCATGCAAGAAGCACAGTACACACGTAAATCCGACCAGGGATCTCTCAAGACCTGTCATCATAGCATCCATCATCCTTTCCTGCCATTTCCAGTTGTCGCTCTCAAATGCCTCCTTTTTACTGTGACAATTCATTGTTAGGCATAGATATCAATGACATCGTCAAGCTTACTTCATGTCCATGGGTATACCGCACTCTCCGATTAGAATGGGCTTCTCGCCAAGTACTTGATAGCCATGATCTACGATATTCTGGATTTGGAGTGAGTAATTTTCTCTTGCGCCTTGTTGACCCCAATACAAGGCTTTCAGCGGGAACATTCCCTAGAAACTGATGTAAGCGTCCAAAACCCATGTCTCAATTACCAGGGATAATACCCTGGATAAGCCTTGCACGTTCACCGTGAAATCCCCAAAAGCCTTGTTGAATAGCGCGTTAAGGTCATACCTGTAGCAGAGGTAAACAATATGTTCTTAGGGCAACAGTTCACAGACCAATGTGGGGTAAACACCATGTTGGGAAGTTGATGTTCTGCTGTCCATGATGGTGGACAAAACTGCAAAAGTTGTCAGGAAACATAAGAGATATGTTGCGCAACATGCCTCGTTGGGGATTGGCTCTACAAACAACATCCTATCGTTCGACATCGCCTTCCGGGCACGATCTGTCCACCGTTTAAGGAATGGGTAATAGAAATCGGTGTGCCAATCAACCTTCAAGTGTGTGAGCATCCACTATATGGTCCGTCTCACACACATACCTTACGACCAGTCATAGGGTCCTTGACAAAGTAATTTTCACGGAGAACGACACCCTCGTTCTTGCTGTTGTCCCACCCCCAGACGCCGTGCATCTCCCATACACACATGCCTTGTGTTGGACCATCAGGGCGCCAGGCCTTCCGACTGACGGAATTCAGAACACTCCGAGAAGTGAGACGAGTAGGCAAAGGGAACGAGCGTGTCCAGTGGGCAACGAGAGTGGGGTATCCAGAGCCAAGCATAAAAGATTCAAAAGCGGATGCTATACATGTCCTGCCATTAGCATCTCAAACAATGAATGTAAGTCAAGCGCACGCACGGACATGCGAAAGATGCAGATCTGTATTATAGTCGAACTTATGCAATGAAGGCAATTCTATGTATCCTCTGTGGGGCTCATTCATAACCTGTTTCGGATTAGCATTACAAAAATCAGGAATTGCACAAACTTGCCTCAAATCCAATGACTCCGTCTAAGCCATCCAGAGCCTGTACGACTGTAGCGTACATATCTAAGAATGCATCCTGGAGGTATTGCTGAACTGACTTTATCTGACCACCAGGCATGGCGATCTTCAACTTTGGAGCAAAAGTATCACCAGCCCAGAAGCAAGTGCTGGACGAATTAAATCACATGTCAAGATGATGGCAGCATTATATTATACTGAACATACGCCATGGTCGCTGCAGCCAACTTTTGGTATCCGCAGGGCCAGATGCCACGTTCCGCTTCAACGTGACCACCACCTTTGACCCCTAACAGCCATGCAGCCCCAGACTCTTCGAGTGCGTGTAGGTCGAACCCAACGGCCTCGAGAGTCCATGCTGGCGCGCCAGAACCGCCCGAATACCTGGACCAGACGTCTTGATGAACGACGACGAACGCGCTAAGTCCGAACGAGGGCAACAATAAAAGAAGCTTGCGAACATATGTTAGATACTCCTTATCGTATATGCCACTATAAGGATGGCATCAGTGATGTAATTGAGAGATGATTTTAATGCGTACAGTCCTGCATGTTCGACAGCCTCCCAAGTCACGAGAAAGCGAACTAGCAAAATGTTACCTAGCCGAAAGGGCGTCAGACGATGTGAAGACTTACTAAAGGTCAAGCCCCATCTTCTAAGACGGGAAAAGTGCTCAGGTGCTTCCTCCAGTGGAAATGGACGGCCAACAAACGTAACGACTGTGTGGTCACCAGGAAATGCACCATGGTCATGGTTCATTGGACTGTGAAATGTTTAGCATTATTGTTTATATGCGTGAGATCAATTCCTACGCTTTGCTGCAGCCAGACACGTTGACGCCACGTAAACTGCAGACACGTCCATATGAATCGACAATGTGCCGCCTGTTGGGCTTTAATTCTCCTCCTGTTCCAGTTCGAGACCAATCATGTGCGTATGCGCGAGTCGAGCCAGGTATGTATGAAGGCAACAAAGAGGGATGGATCTGATACCACGGTCAGCATTGGACATTGATCTTACACCAAGCTCAGAGTGTCAGACCTTGTCTAAAAGTGGATCCGGTTGTGTATAAGATGTAGACGGAGTTGGCTTCGGACTTCCTTCAAGAAATACGAAGGAATTTTCGGAGCCGGATGGACTGAGCATCGGTGACTGTGACGCGGGTATCTGGTCGATGTCAGACTAGAAACAACTAGATGAAGTAATGCTATGGTGCAGTGATACCTCAAAAGCAATGATATACCCTTATAGAATAACTGAGAATGAGACAAATCTAGAGAAGTCTATCGGCGTTCAATGTTGCAGAGGAAAGGAAGTGGTTACTAGGCTGAAATGGACTAAGCTAGTTTTATAATGTGTCTGAAAGAGGAAGGCGGTTGTTTGGCAAAGGCTTTGGATCCAAACAACTGGAAGCGGTCGGTCCCGCCAGCCAACCAAATTACACAACACCTGGCAAGATGAAGTTGGGGTATCAGTGCACTCTACATGCGCATCAGTTCCTGACTCTGGGCTTATCCAGAAAGATTATCCCTTCCTTCCGCCGGTTACACACCGAAGCTAGAGTTCAGACAACAGATTCCCAGCTGATTATTCCTGCTCTTGGTGCTTATTTTCCTCATAGATGGCTGCGAGATGCTTGCCAATGTGCGACCTGCGTACATCCTTCTACATCTCAGAAGCTTCGGAAGACATCGGATATTCCCGCTGATGTTCGTCCCATTCCTTATGGCGTAACTTTTCAGGACAGTGGCATACATGTCGAGTGGGCAGATAATCATAGATCGTTTTACAAGCATTCTTTCCTGGAACGCCACTCATCCACTCAACGACTGTCATCTTTTCACAAAGATGTGAAACCGATATCTTGGGATGTATTTACTATCTCCAAAGTACCTGAACTCTACATGACCTACGAAGCCATAAAGAAGCCTTCTCAGCTTCTCTCTGCTATCACTCAACTTACCCGCTATGGACTATTATTCCTCACAGGTGTCCCGAACACCGAGCATACAGACGAGACATGCGAGCTCCGCAAACTTGCCAATATTTTCGGCGAATTACGCGAAACCTTCTACGGGGAACTGTGGGATGTTAAGAACATCTGTAACAGCAAAAATATTGCCTATACTGACCTTGACCTAGGTATGCATATGGATCTCCTGTGTGTAGTTTCGGTATGCCGTCTCGATGAGGCTCTGATGATCTGACAGATACTTCCAACATCCTCCTCGGTATCAAATTCTCCACTGTCTTCGCAATCGTGTCATAGGCGGTACTTCGCGTTTTGTTGATGGTCTCCGCGCTGCAGAGACGTTACGCAAGACCAATGCAATGGACTTTGACACCCTGGCTACCACACCGGTTCCATTCCATTACATCAATGATGGGCATCACCTTCATTATGAGCACCCCACCATCGAACTTGCTTCGTTTCCCACAGTAATGGGCACTGGCTCACCGATCGCCGGTATCTCTGCTCCAAGCGTGCCAGAAATAAAGCACATTAATTATTCCCCGCCTTTCCAAGCTCCTCTGCTGTTAGATTCGACTCCTCCCGCATTTTACGGCGCCCTGGGACGATACGCTGCTCTGCTTGATGACCCTGTGAACATCCTAGAGTATACCCTGCACGAAGGCGACGCCGTCTTGTTTGACAATCGGCGTGTTTTGCACGCACGCACTTCATTCACTGACGATGGCTCAGGTGCGGAAGCATATGGCGAGGCGAATCGATGGCTGAAGGGTTGCTATCTCGAAGCTGATGCCATTTTAGATCGGGGAAGGGTGCTGAGGGCAAAGCTTGACAAGGATAAGGGCTATCGCTAGTTGTCGTTGGGTGTAGAACTGAACACGACAACGACAAGACAGTGTCATAATGGCGATGCTGCAGATGCAATCACAAAGACATGTAAAGTTACATACACAAATTGATAAGAATTTACACAAGCAAAATTCGTTGACATTATACATCCATACCCCCAAAACAACAAAAAGCAACTCTCGACTACAGCTTGCTCTTTTCTGCCTTTTTGATAAAGGCAACACCATTGCCCAATGCAACCTGCGCCAACTGTTCAGAACAAGACATGAAACAGAACGACAAGTATCTCACTTTGCCAGATGTCAGGTTCTTCGTGATAAACGTAATTTCCGAGGTGCCATTTGGACCAGGACCGACTTCCCATGCTGATGTCTCGAGCTCATCACCAGGCTTTACAGGCGACGTGAATCTCGCGCCAAAAACCGTCAGGGCGCGAGAATTCCCATTGGCTATCGCCTGAATCAAACCTCTAGCAGCAAACCCAAAACTTGACAGCCCATGCAAAATCACACCACCAAAGCCCATCGCTTTACCAAGTTCCGGGTCTGATAGGCTGCTCAGTCTGGAACAACTCGTTGCATATAAAAAGAGCCTACCAATGTGCAGAGGGTTGTAATCGCCGCTCAGCCTGTAAATCAGGGCTTGTTCTGGCGTTGTCTTGTCCCGGACAACCCAATCCGGTTTTCGGTCCTTAGGGACAGGCTTCGCCTGAGGTGGGGCTGCAATAGCTTTAGAGAACTTGTCTCCATTTGCCTTTGAACCAAGGTAAAAGGCTGAGCTCTATGACCAAGTTTAACATAGTGGCAATTCAGCTTCGGTGAGCGCCTCACATAAAGCTTCGCATAGGGAACACCATGAGGGTCGAGCAATATGGCTTCATTGTCGATAATGATTCCAGACTCTGTAAATATTGTTAGCTAGGAGAAGTGCTTGTAAATTTCATAATTTCATAAACGCACTGTTCTCGTGCACACCAACTATTCTTCGAGAGAGCTTCCAGCCGGATCCGCTGGCTACCGGAAGTTCTTTTAGGATTTCAATGCTTTGGGTAGCATGGACCTGCAGACTCGTGAACACGGATTGAATAACACACGTTGCGAGCCACTTACCACCCTGTTGGAGTTTAGCTTCGGAAGACCTGGAAGAGTTTCACCGCCCGATTTGGCTGCGAACAAGGTCACATCCTGATCATCGCCTATCAACGTTAACGCCTTCAGTCCACTAATTTGTCTGATTGATCCCACCTTTCAGTCCAAGCACCACAGGATACGTCGGTAGTGGTCCCCATGACTTGTCTGCGGAACACATCAATGGCCGAATGTAAGTGTGCCAGAACAACATTACCAAGCTCTACAAAGTCGGGTTAATATGCATGAAGCAAACGAGGATGCAGATTTCCTCACCATATACCAAAGACAGCTCATCGTGTTTCGCCCCTACCCCGAGAGCATACGTGATGATGTCTTTACGAGTCCACGAAACCTACAAATAAGCAAGTTCAGACTCGAACACGTACTCCTACAACAATAAGACGCACTGGTTGATCTTTGGACTTGAAACCGACGGCTTTTCCAAGGTCGTAGCTCATGATAGTAGAAGCGAAAATGTTGCAAAGTTGATGCTCACACTGGCAGAGATATGAGTTCAATTGAGCCTGAAACTCTCCGGCTATGTGAATCCCGGAGCGCTTGCTGTGCTGGCACCCGATGATGTCACCACGTGGTTACTAGACTCGTCGAGCGAGTCCCTTCTTGACAAAGTACACACTATGTACGATATTTGCAGGTTTATATATATGGTACCTACTGACACCAAGCACTGTGTAAGCACACCAGCAGGTTAGATTGTGTTACAGAATGCTACAGAACGCTTTGTAGCACTCTGTAATGAACCACGTTTCCCTGATGTACTACTGCGAATTGCCATGCCCCGCAAGCACCTCAACTGTAAACACCTCGTTCGTGACTTGATAAGCACCATTCAAGGGGCAGCTGCCACTAGTAACAGAGTGTGCGCTAATATCAGGTTTCATCGTAACATAAATAAAACATGAAACGACTCCGCAACTTCAATCAGAATAGGGTCTAAAATACATCGACAACGGCTGTGTTTTCCTTCCGCTCATCACCCCTGCGTGAATAATCTCTATTTCTATTGTGACGAGCACAGTCATCGGTTGATGCTGCAGTCCACATCGCGTACACCTGGCTCTCTGAAGAGCCTGAGTTCATACCCCTTGGTTCAAGGGTTCGTGTAACATGGGACTTGCTGCCTATTCGAAAGTGTACTTGCAGGATGGTGAGGCAGAATACAATTCCCTTTAAAAACGTTATGCAGACAGCGTGTGTCCAAGTCAAGAAAACTCACCATAATAGGAGAGACGGCGTCCAGCACGGTATATTGACCATTAGATCCGGACAGGTATGCCAGAAGAATCGAAAGGACGCCCGTCGAATATATGGCGCCACTTTCCACAATGACGATCAAAATGGGCAAATACATAGCAAATCCTTCTGACATGAAACGGCGAGTGTGATAGATGCGCCAGGCAATCAAAGCTGTCAGGTTGTCGTCAGAGCCCGCAAATCGGATATGGAATAGACGTACAAGTGCAGGTGACACTTGTAATCATAGTCAATGTAAAGAATGTCGTGATCCATGAGTGAGCGGTGGTGAAAACGGTGGACGAACTATTGGCCTGGGAAAGGGACCATACGATGATGTACCCAGTCACTGCGAAACATGATGAGACAGGATTGAAGGTGATAACAAAACAATACCCTTCAAGATGCTTACCAGCATTTGTAGACAGCACGATTAGACCAGGAACGGCAATCAAGAGGCTTTTGTGGTTGAGTACATAACATCGCCAAACCTACTACCCTATCACTGAGGCGAAAGAACAACGTGTCAAGCGGAGAAACTCACAAGGACACAATCAGCGAGAACGGTTTGCGTAACGTAAAGTGCAGTTTTTGCGTATTCCAATGGCGAAGCGAGGTTGGAATAGTATTCATTTGCACTCATCTTGTCCACATTGAATATAAATGCCTCCAAAATTCGAACAAAATCGACAATCAAATGCTGAGATTGATTATGTTGAGCGATTCTGCCAAAGAATTGACTAGCACACTGACACCTGTTGCCATACAAAGCAGCACGGTTGCGATTGGGATAAGGAGTTTCCGATTTGCGCCAGTGTTCTTGAGCAGGACGAACAGTGTTAAGCAGTACAACGTCAAGAACACGCCTGTTTGAGACCGTGAAATTTGGCACTATAACCTTGTTGGCAACGCACCATAAAACAAAGTCTCAAGAAACAAGGCTAAGAGTGAAGCTTCGTCCAAAGGTATGCCCATGAATACAATCGATGATGTGTTGAATCAGATTCAGATAGGGATAACCGGCTGATGAGGTTTCTGGGTGAGTCTAGTCAGGGCCACCCTTTTAAGTATCTCACCTTTTGAGTGGTTGGATATTCGTTCGAGGTGATAAGCATTTTGTAATTCGACGCTGTGCAAGTGACTAGTCCGCTGAACGCATCTGATGGGCATCCATGCCACAATACATGCAAAGAGTACTGTTGGTAAGGCGACTCATATCATCGCATGGTTTGCAGCTGATGTACCATCAGATCTCAATGGAGTCCGCCATCAGCGAACCTTAGGCTGTGAACGGATTTGACCGGTACCGCTTTCACATAGGTGGAATATGTGGTATTGTCGAGGAAAGAGCACACCGACCTACTACAGTAGTAGTAGCATTATTTGCTTCGTGACCTCGGAAAATCAGAATGGAGACAACTGGATACGGACTGGAGACTCACCACCATCATGACGACGTACTACAGCTTTGCATCCGTCGGCAATCAGTTGAATTCCGATCTCAATCATGAGCGCATGTTCCTCAACTTGCAAGTCTTGAACTTGTCCTTGGCGCGACAATTAGGTATCCAAGGTGCGTGCACTATTTATCCTCGGGCATATCCGATTTCAATCCTTGCTTTTCATCTCGCATTTTGATTTTGTGCTGGGACTGCAGTACTCCATATAGCTTTTGGTGATACCTGAGTCCTGACCACAAATTATTGTGAATCATGCTGCCCAGTAGTTAAGCGCGCAGAGTATGTAATTATTCCTAACCCATTTCACGTTTCTTTCCCACTAAACCTTTCAATCTCCGTTATCACGGGCTGGTAGCTAGCGGAACTCGATCAGAAGGCGAGACACTGCATATCATCTTAGTAAGTCATTTTATACTCTTCATCTACAGCATCAGCGAAAAAATCATCAGTCCCCTCCAGGCGCACACTACCCGCAGGCACTTATGTATCCATCAATGTCACTTCGGAGACGCATGAAATCGTCCATCAGGGTCCTACTATCCGGGGCCTATCCCACGAATCTGTAGCGTGGACTTACAGTGTGATCCGAGAGCTGACCTTCCGCCCGTAGATTACGTACGTCCCTTGAATGACAGCGGAAATCAGGGCATTCTTCGACCTCGATCAAACTCGAGGAGATGGTGATGTCATCGGCAAAATTCAAGTTGAGTGATCTGCGCCACTTACGAACTTCACGTAGATGAGTGTCGTGTCCTCCCCCTTCTCTTATTCTTTTGTAGATGCTTGCGCGGTGCGCTGCTCGATCTAAGCGACACTGTCCTCTCCTCTTGGCTTTTCTGGCAGATCGCACAACGTAGTCCATCAAATGCAGGGTGACCAGAGATAGATGCAGCAAAAATTGTCATTCCGCTTGACAAGACATTGGCAACGCTTGTCTTCCTTTCATTTGCGCATGGACCCAGCTTCAGGTCGGCTATAAATCGGTAGCCCATTTATGCGATACCCACCGCCTTCCGAAATGATCATACCGGTCAGGTCAGAACGTCAAGTACGTAGCGCAAAATTACTTGACTCTGATTATAGTGTACAAATTAATCTTATCGGAATATATCTGGGTTTCAAGAACCACTTACAACCGCAACTCTCTCTGACCTCGATTCAAGCCTGACCGCCCTCATCATGTGGTATGTTCTGCAAGTTTACAACAATATCAATAACATGGGTGTGACGCACGCTCTGAGCCGTGATGTTGTTCTGACCTTGCATTGGTAGCTCTTCAACAGCCATTGTACAGGGTTTCTAAATATGTTACCAGAAGCTTAAACGAGCGATCTGATTGATAAACGTACACACAGCAACCTAGCTTGTGTGTAAATCATTTACGCCAAATATTATGTACATTAGGTGTGATTATCACCACACAGAGAAAAGAAGCGAACAGCAGTCGGTGTGCACATGTGAATCTGCTCAATACCACGACAAAAACAATGCCTAAATTATGTCAACTCGCAACAACCAAAACGATAAAATTAAAATCAAATTATCAGAGCAACAGACAAGCCATTAACTTCGCCTCCTGTGTTATACACCTGACAGTTGATATATGCACACGCTCCTGGAAAGCGAGTAAGGTCATGGCTGGCAGTGGCCGTATGAGAGTCGGCCATTCTCTGAGTCACTCAAACCGAGGATCGCTGTCAGGCGTGGTTACAACACAATTGAACGTCTGCACAAGCCGAAAATAATTCAAGGAAGATCTGAGTTTCCAGGGAAGATGGTCAACCGTCATAATCGCATGCAGAGGTCAGTAAAAGGTCAGCATCTGCGATCGTTGGAGACAAATATTAATGAGATTGGAGTGCACAAGGTACAACGGCAACAAAGCTAGCTTGTCCAAAAGAGAAAGCTGCGGAACAGGACTGCATGTCAGAATGACACAGCAGCATAGTATGATGTGGTGGACTCGGACGCAACATATAGAGATAGTCTGCAACACATCGGTCGGCGGTGGTTCAGACCCGTCGCGCTATCCCCTCAACAAATTAATGCATCTTCCAACAACTAGGTAACTTCAAGGGCCCTCAATGCAGTGATTATTGAGCGGCTCACTGGCAGTAGCGAGTGATGTTTTTTGCATGTTGAGTGCCGTGCCACTTTTTTCCCGCCGGCTATTTCGGCCCAGGGACATTCGATGCAAGCTGTGCTTCATCGATTCATCTACCACCAGCTGTCAATCTCAGATTTTGAGAACCCGATGGTCAACCGGTAGTTTCTATTTGTCCCATTGTATCATGGCCTTGGTACGTCTCTCCAAACGTACGTGCGTCTCTGTTGGCTTATTACTATTACCCTTACTGAACTTGAAAAACAAAGACATTCAAGTCCCATCGTTTAATAGTACGTCTTCGACTCGGAGGTTTGTTTATGCACGCGGTGCTAACTTGAACATTGATCGCGGGTCCTCCGAGCATTGCCAAAGCTGGCCCGGGAGTGTCCCGCTTGCCCGAAACGAGCCGCGGAGCGCTTTGGCTCACTGCTCGGCCTGGGTTCATTGAAAGCCCGAGCCAGGCCCGAGCCGGAGCAGTTTCAGGCCGACTCAATGTTCATCTTAAACTTGACTTCTGTGGCTATGATTAAACCAGTACGGCGTCCTTTACTACGTGTACCCACACGTACCTTTCTGAGGGTACGCGGGCGGTGACTACTATCTGGTATATAATGAACGAGGGTCGGAGAAAATAAAGTAACATACTTTGTTCCCCCACTCAGTTTATCATGGCATCCACATCGCAGCTTTGTCGGTTAGATCTATTCAAGAAACGCTCTGAGCTCCTCGACCGCGACGCTCGAGTGGTTCTCTCGTATGAGAGAGCCAGGGCTATTGGCTTAGCACAAGGTGCATTTGGTTTTTTTTGTACACAGGCACATCTTGATCTCATATTACAGGAATCACTCTTCATGACACTTTGAATTTAACGCAAAAATTTTGGGACATGCATATCGACCCAAGCATGGTCCTAGATGGAGCCGCATGCACGCTGCTTACTATCCAGTACAATTTGGTCGCAGGAACGCTTGCGCAATATGCAGCAACTACTCGACCTGATTTGGTTTCCGTCGTCGAAAGTATTCTTCGATGGGATGTTATGTGAGCAAACATTGGTGTCCATTTTGCAGATGCACTACATGGTCTCTTATCAGTGGTCAATTCTGTCTTACCGAGCTGGGGAGAGGCCTGGACATCTTCCGAATGAAGACATCAGCGACACTTCTCCCAACGGGTGAATTCGACCTTCATACGCCTTTGCCCTCAGATGCCAAGTACGAGAACGGTATCTTCTTGAGAGCCGTTAATCATGATAGACAGGTTCATGCCGCCAACTATTCCAGTGAAAGGTCTTCCGTGTGTCGCCATTGTTTTTGCACAACTGTACGTGAACGGCGAATGCCGTGGACCTCGACCATTTCTTGTCAATATAAATGACGGATATCATATGTGCAACGGGGTGACTTCAAAGCGAGTAACTTTTTTTTATTCGGGTTATTTTTAAAAACTTATTGTTCTACAACTAGGTTATTACCACCTAGAGGAGGTTCGAATCCAGTCAACCATGCACTCACGAGTTTCCATCATGTCTGCTTACCGCCTTCAGCCCTTCTCGGGGACCTTGAAAAGTCCGACAGAATGCACCATGACTTTATGTCCTCTATATGGCGTGTTGCGATCGGGTCGCTAGCGCTTGGCTCAATCGCAATACCTGATCTTCAGGTGTCATCGTACATCGCCGCGCGTTACTTTCAGCGACGTCATGTCACCAGCATGTATGGAAAACCTTCACCCATACTTTCATTCCGGACGCAACAGCTGCCTTTACTACACGCCATTGCTCAGGCATTCGTTCTAAAAGCCCTTTACAAATGGGCTATCAAACAGTTCATGGACAAGAACCTTGATGTTCGTGTGCGACATGGTGTCGCGGCTTGCTGTAAAGCAGTCATGGTTCAACACGCACAAGTTGCAAACTGTGCCCTGTCTGAAAGACTCGGTGCTCAAGGTCTCTTCGAATATAATCGGCTGTCCAACTTTTATGTACGAGCGCCTTCTCTTGAATAGTTATGTTAGAGCAAAGATTAACCTATTTCGCAGAGCGAGATGAGGGGAGTAAGCATCGCTGAAGGTGACATTTTAGGTAGGTGATCGGTGACTCTGAGCCTTCTCCGATGACGTGATACTGACCAATAATTCCAGGACTTTCCATGCGTCAGTACAGCATATCGATGTTCACGTGAATTAAGAACTTACAGATAAATTATAGGACTCGTGGCAGATACCTTGGCGCGAAAGTACACGTTAGCCCCCTCGACACATCCAGATGGGCCCCTTGCATTACACGAAATATCGTTATTCGATGATGCGATCGAAACAGTTTCCTCCGCATCCGACTTCACCGAAGCGTACATGCAATTCGTGCAGCCGCGCTGTCAGATGATGGTCGAATCCATGGGACACCGCATGGCCTATGATGCCGCTGTCGACCAAGGGGTATCTCAATGTCTCGTCGATCTGTATCTCGTCAACGCGATCAAGACAGATGCCTCGTGGTATGTAGAACATGGCATCTTTACACGAAAGGCAATCGTGCATATGGAGGATGCTGCTTTGTCGGCAGCTTTACCTCGCCTGGATGAGTTGCTCACTGCAATGGATGTTGAGCCCTACGTCTCGTCACCCATCATATCTGATGAGTGCTGGGAGGAATTTAGCAAGACGTTGCCCGTCTATAGCTCCCCTCAGGCTGAGGTGCGGGCGCAGCCGACTTTGGTTTTGGAGCGAACTCAAGTTCGAAGTTCTGGGTCGCTGTAGCCTTGCAAGAAAATGTGATGGATCTTTGGTGACGGTTGGATTTGTTCGTGTCGTCAACCATCAAGTTACTCGTAATGAGCTAGTGATTTGTTCTTCTTCCCATTCACTTTCGATGTTCTGAAAACACCGATGCCATGCTCTACACAAATAGATTAATTGATTCGCAGGAGGCGTTGCTAAATTTTCCAAATACATTGTGTCACAGCACTCGTTCATATATACAATTTCTAGAGCTTTGATTTCCCTGAGGAAATATCATATTTCTTATGTAGAAAGTCGGCCATAACTCGCGCTGTATGAGCAGTTAGTTAACTATCGATCAATCCCTTGGGTAAACGCACCAAGCTCTTCTGGAGACTCCTGAGGAATCTAAAGCACTGTCAAGTAAGTCATAGACAGAATTAAAGGTGAGATACAGACGAGGTGGGAACACGAATTGAAGATGATGTTGGATGAATTTGCAGGTCTGCGCCAAGCACGCTGCTTCCTCACTTCCATTAGCATCGACCTGTCGAATAATGCCTATCAGTTGGTGAGCTTCATTTCACCACTCTGGCTTACACATCCTGGCTTTCTTTTCCAGGAAGAATCCATAGTAGCTCAATTCTTTCGTCAAGCTTTTCCATTGATTCCCAGGTTTCACGGCTAGCTCGCGGGTTCGCAAGGACGATAGCCTCATGAACGGGAGGCGTTTTCAATCTGACGCATCCGTTTTCATCCTCGTACAGTCCATAATCGACATAGAGCCGAAGAACGTCAGGATGCCAAGCAGAGAACACGCGTGAAGATTTGAAGGAACGAAAAGCGTCCTCCCTACGATCATAGTTAGCAGTACTCCGACACAAGTATTGTCAAAGTTCAATCACCGTGATGGCCATTGATCGCGCCTTATCAATGAAGCCCCAACCAAGTGCTGCGTGTGCTCCCATACAAATCCTTCGTAAGTATCAATCATCGCATCGAAAAGGATAATCGAGGAAAACAAGGCCGGGAAATGCAGCGCGGCTAATGTCCTGTGCAATATTGTGAGATTTCGACAGGTCTCCCGACCGCCAATGACATACACCGAGCAGCCCCCATACGAGTGTCCTGCTACGACCAAGGTCCGGGAGGAGAAGCCACTCTTTTGACGTGATTTACTGATGGATGCAGGAAGTCGATGGAGCTGGATGGGTAGAGCAGATGTTTCTACTTCTTCTGGTATATAGTTGATGATAAAGTTTGCAATGTCTCTCGCATTGTCATTCCAGTCAACTGCTGTTGGTTAATTTCAAGCGGCAGATCTGAGGAACGTCATCTCACAGCTACCGCTGAGATTCTGTCTGTTTAGCAGAGCAGAGTCCCCATGTTGCACAGATTCCCATGACCATATCTCATCTATGACACCACAAACAGCTAGTAGATAGCATATATTGGTCTCCCATATCTAATATACGATTAGATTACTAGCGTGCATGGACAGACATCACGAGACTCACTTCCTTCGGAAAACCCGTTGCATGCACAAGGAACAAGGTGATCCCCTTCGTCCTGACTTCGTCCTCCTTGCCCTTTTTCACATATCGGTTGACGCAATTCCACAACAACCTTTCGTCTGTGACCCCAGAATAGCCTTCCTCCCCATGCAAGACCTGTTGTTCCATAAGTTCAAGTCCCAAATTCTTGATATCTCCCGCGGTTCTTTTCGAAGAACGAGGAGGCGGCTCGGGAACTGGAATTTCGGGGGTGACTCTGGGATAAGCTGCAGGTATGACATGCGTGCTGATGTTGTATATGCCGAGTAAGTCATCGGACCTGGGCTTGAAGGGCAAGGGCGGAACTTTGACGTGCCCTTCATGAAGCTTGAATGGCACCCATGGGCGCGGTTTCACGGTCGTCCAGAGTGTTGTAGGTGTGTAGGGATATGAAGAGGTCATGACTGCGGCTGCCTGAGGCTCTCTTTTCAGAGAATACTGGATTGACTATCTTACAGAATCAGATGCCGTCATGGTACCCGGTAGGCCAACAGACTTGGAATAGAAGGAAGATCTTGTCGGAATAAGATATCGAGTTCAAATTTCAATGGTATTACTTGAAGTATACTAGTACTGGACTTAGTAGCTATTCAGACTCAGACTTCCACTGAATGCAAAGTCCTGAGCCGTACCGTGCACCAAATCATTTATTATGCTACAGGTTGAAATATTAATATCAAGAGCTGAGCGCTAGCGTCGAAGTGCTGACGCGCAGGCTAAACACGACGCGATTTGTCTGACGCGCCTGTGACGCGGCATGGCGTTGCTATGGTTGACGCGGACGTGCCATGTGGCAACGAGATGTGATGAGACTCCACGTCCCAGCGGGTGGATGCCACATTGCGCACCCTTGTTGGAAGGGGAACCTTTGAAAGGCTAGCCAGCGCATTCCGGTGAATCAAAAATGCATGCCACTGTAAAGAACAATGTTCAACACATGAAAGTCATCCGTCTTGCTACCTTTCAGATTCTGATCCCATATCACACCCTCACTCAAAATGCGTTTTGCCTTTAAAATGGCCGTCGCCGTCGTTGCTGCTCTGACATCGTCGATCTCTGCCACGCCCATTGAGGCTGGCGTCGTCGACAATAATTGTCCCATATATTGCTTTGTTGACGAACAATGTGAAGTCCCAGACTGCGATCTTGGAATTTGCGTCAGTTTCTTTATATCCTGGATTTAATCACATGACTTACTGGCACTGCAGGACACAGTGTCATTGTCGTGCATGGTGAGTCGTGTTTATCGATGCAGTAGGGTTCATGGCACTGACGCATGAGTCACTAGTAAATGGAGTTATACAATGTGCGCGAGGAAAGAATCGGTCCACTTACAGCTCTTTGCATATTGGAGTTGGTGTAATTTCGTTTAGTGAGCAAGACAACATATGTGACTCCTTAGACGTCCGTCATCATTCGTCTATTGTCTGTCTATTGATTACTAGACTAGCTGCATTTCCGGAGTTCGAGGGATTTGATGATTTTGAGAGAGGCCTATATGCATGCCAAATATTGGAGTGGGGGACCCCATGGGTAGGAGCAGAACAGCAGCCGCATAGTGCCGAGCTACGGAGTGTCCTTGGGGCTTTGTCGTAGCGTAGGCTCTTCACCATTTCTTGCCTTGCTCGCGATACGCAGGCACATAGTCGCGGATACTACACCGCTCCAACACGCAAGACGAGAACATTAATTGTTAGCGTAAATTTTCATGCAGGTTTGTCACATGCGGGCCGCGGCGGCCGGCTATCACGCGACCAGTGCGTGCTGGCCGGGTGGCCCGGTTGTACTAATTCCCTTGCCAAAAGCACACTTTGCTAATCCAACTAGCCGCTGGTCGATGCGGCAGATACAGCCAAGTCCCTATTTCTAGCATATGGCAGTGGGTTTCGCTTGCCAGCCGTGGAACCAAGAAGTCTAAAACAGCATCCTCATGCGGAAGCACTCACGTACAGCTTACGACCCCGGGCCTGGCACCAGCACGTTGTTGTTCTCGCCGCCATGTGGGCACCTGCATCGCTCGCTAATATCTAGCCAGAGTGTCTGGTACTTTATAAGTACCTGAAGTTAATTGCATGGCCGTGGGGACTTTATTTAGATCTCCCTACCGGCGTGCACTAGGATGTTTCTGAGATCGCTCGTCCAAGCTGGCATTACCCTATTAGCTGGCGTATCCATAACTCGCGCCGTTTCTGTTATCGAGGACAGTCTTGATACCACAGAAGCAGGGCACATTGAGATTCGATCCAAGGTTCACAATGCAACTGGTATTCGTTATATCAAGAACTCAGGAATCTGCGAAACAACTCCAAATGTCACCCAAATTTCTGGTTACATTGACGTTGGAACAAACATGTCCATGGTATTTCTCTGTTTCTTATACTCTGAATGTAAACTGACTCAAGTCACAGTGGTTCTGGTTCTTCGAGTCTAGAAACTCACCAGAAACAGCACCATTCACTCTGTGGTAGGTTGCCGGGAAGCTGGGTCACCTAAGTCGAGTCGCACCTCTGAACTGCGCACTAGGTTGAATGGCGGCCCTGGATGTTCTTCTATGATCGGATTGTTCCAAGGTTGATTGGTTTAGTTGCCTTTTAATTAGCTTCTAATTTTCCACAGAGAACGGACCATGCTTAGTGAACGCCGACGGTAATTCCACCATTCTCAACCCCTACAGGTATGTCAGGATTATAGCCACTTTTGTATACTAATTCAACATGGGTTTCTATAGCTGGAATAGTCTCAGCAACAGTGTGTAGCACGTGGCCGTCTTCGTTGCTAGAGCTGACATCCTTGCCTAGTAATCTACATTGACCAGCCAATCGGAACAGGGTTTTCTTACGGTGCTGACACGGTGAACAGCACGGAAGCCGCTGCACCCTTTGTATGGACGGCATTTCAAGTTTTGTTTGAAAGCGAGCTATTTTCGAAGTATGCCGGTCGAGAGTTAGTCGCTTAATTCAGCTATCACGGACGATTACTTATACCTGGCTCAGGTTTATCTTTGCCACAGAGAGCTATGGTGGTCACTATGGACCCAGTTTTGTGTCCTACTTCGAAGAGCAAAACGCCTTAATTGCTGGCGGGGAGATTGATGCTGTTCCGCTTGTTGTCAGCGCCCTGATGATCAACAAGCAAGTCGCTGTCTTGAATTAATAATACCTCGTTGAATAAGCATTCACAGTGGCTGGTATGATCCGCTCATTCAGAACATCGCATACCTAAATTTTGCGACTTATGCCCCTGGTTATGGTCAGCTCCAGCCAGATGATGTACTTAAGAACATTTCAGATTCCCTTTACGGTCCTGATGGTTGCGTAGCGCAAGAGAATGACTGTTACGCTGCTGGATCTTCCACTCAGTCAAACAAGATTTGCCGGGATGCCGATAATTACTGCGTGAGTGACCTCGATACTATGTATGTGGACATCACCGAACTCTTTCAGATCGAAAATGTCTTCGTCCCCGCCGTGGGCGATTACGATAGCTATGATATACGTCAAAACTCGTCAGCTTTATTCCCCCCTGAATACTACGTGCATTACCTGCGCAAAGAGGATGTCATGAAGAAGATCGGCGCGCAGGTCAAATACGAGGAATGCCCAGATGCACCCTATGAGCAATTTGTGAAGACAGGCGACGTATGTTTTTGTCCAACTTCTTTCCTCAAGTGCTAAATCTAACTTCCTGTTGAAGGACGCTAGAACATGGCTACCTCAGCTATCGGCTCTGGTCAACTCTGGGATGAAGATTTTGATTTGGGTCCGTGCTTAGTTGCTGCTTCAATGTCTACTAATTTACCAGGGAAGAATAGGCTGGAGATGCTGACATGAAGTTCGTTTTCGCGCTGTGATAGCCTTACATATCGTGATCCTGACGCTTCACATCGACTTTAGTTGCAACTGGCTTGGGGTATGTTGTCGCGTATTTTGCCGCCAACGTCGCTGAATCATTCTGGTCAATAGGGCCATGCGTCAGTTCTAGCAATGGATTGGTATGGCAATGAGACACTCCATAATACTCCATTCACCAATATGACGATCAACGGCACGCCTGTTGCGGCCGTGCAGAATGTCGACAACTTCTCCTTTGCGTAAGTATTTTTCCTCTCAGCCTGTCAACGAGAAAGATATCTCATCATTTTATGTTTTAGACGGGTGTATGGTGCTGGACATGAAGTGG
>QLOO01002767.1:0-10502 GCA_003313855.1 Suillus sp. MG131 | reverse complement strand
ACCAGCCGCAATGTCTTAGATTCATTATGGTTATCAGCGCTGTGTGGTTTCTGTTTCACGGATATGGAGCAACTCATAAGTTGAATTGATTTACGAAGTCATCCCCATGCTCGAACATCTTGAGCACGCTCTTGACTGGCAGATCTGCAATGCAAAGGACAAGCCCCCCGTCATTCGGATTGCTGCACAGGCAGCTCTGCAGGTTGTAGGCAAGTATTATGCACTCACTGACGACAATGAGGTGTCTCGCATTGCAATTAGTGAGTCTTTGTCTCCGTCACACCATTTTGTCCTCATCTATAATATCGTGATATAGTTGAATGTGCCCAGAGAAAAAGCTCGAATGGTTTCACAAAACCTAGACTGGCACGAGAGTGACCGCACGGAAGCCAAGCGGATTGTTCAGCAACGCTAGGACAAGTCTTACTGTCACTGCATCAATCATGCGGACGAAGATGGAAAAGGGAAAAGGCAAGAAGATTGTTATTGACTCAGACTAGCTTCATACATACTCTTTTCGCTGCTCAGTACATGTACATAGCAGTATCACAAAATATCTACTCACCCGCGGGTGACCCGTACCACCTGTGGGTTGGTCCACGGGTTGACCCGAACCCGCAATGCTCTGACCCGCGCGGGTACGGGTAAGCCTCTGAAAATTTTGGTACCCGCGGGTTGGGTGCGGGTATGACCCAGGTTGACCCATGTCACGCCCTAAGTGGAAGTTCAAACACTCCCATACCTGCGGGCAGAGCTTCATGCTCAGGTTGTACGTCAATGGCAAGTCACGCGCACAGGCCACTCAGACTATCAATGAACTTCGGCGCTTTGTTCGTGACATATTCGTAGTTATGCCTATTATGGGAGGCAGAGATAGAAGATTGAAGTAAAGGTGGGCGACTATCGAACGGCATCACCATGCTTCCGACTTGTGATAGCTTATCTGACCTATCCGAACTCATATTTGTGTCTAAGTTTTCACAGGATGGTTTTGTTGATGCCCATCAAAAGACAATGCACAGATGCGTATATGCCCTCAACTTTACAATGAACCTCTTGCTCTGCGCTGTACTCTTCTGCGTTCCGTTTGTTTGCGCTTCACTCCCAAGTCTCGACGATACCTGTATTCATACACTCGATTTCAGCAATTGCCCATCCTCAAATTCCAGAACCTTATGGGACATTCTCTCGAGCTGTGGCTTAACTTTGTTTGCTTGCACATGGACTGCAATACATCCGAACATTCCGGGTGTTGACGATGGGATGGCCCTCATTACTTTTTATCGTCTATGTCTCATGGCTGTGGCATTGTTCGCCCCTGAATTCGTGATCTTCTGGGCCGCATCGCAGTTTTTGAGTGCTCGGAAAGCTACAAAGGAGTTCAATGATGCCTTTGGTGCTCAACGCGCCCATCACCGTCGAGCTATATCGCAGAGTGAGATGGCAGTCACGTTACTTGGTGATATCCCAAATTCGAGCAGAAGCTCAAGCGCCGGTCAGTCATATACTCGGACCCTTCAATCAGGAAGAAATTAACGTGAAACCGATGCTTTGACAGCATGGACGCTGACACACGGGTTCTTTGCATAGATGGGCGGATTCGTGCTGTACGTCGATGGTGAGCCGCGGGCCACTCTCACACCCGATGAACTCGTGCGGTTCATTCGTGAGGGGTCTGTAGAGATGCCTGTCATTATGGAGGCAGAAATAGAAGACCGAAGCAAGGGCGATATGCTATCAAAATGTGTTGCTATTCTTCAGCTGGTGTGGTTCGTCATCCAGCTCATCGCCCGTTACGCCCAGAACCTCCCGGTAACACTGCTTGAAATTGACACCCTGGGTGTAGCTGCTCTGGCCTGCATTGCCTATGGTTTCTGGTGGAAGAAGCCGAAGGACATAGGACGTCCTTATATTGTTCATTGGAACTCAGAGGCGACTGCTCCTCCGCCAGGCAACAGCTTGGCCAACAGGTACTAGTATGTCATCGGTATCCCTAGTAGAACTTGTTTTGATTTGCCCGTATTCAAGTTCACGTAAACGTCGATCACGAATATTTCCGTCTCCAGGTGCTTATGGTGGCAGCACGGGCCCTGGCCTGACTATGACCTCAATAATTGCCGGGTGTATCAGTGGGATAGTATTTGGAGGAATACATTGCCTGGGCTGGAATTTCTTATTTCAGAGTCACACAGAACAGACATTATGGCGATTGGCTTCCACTGGGATGGCATGTTCACCGCTAGCAATGCCTTTATTCGGTGCTATGATGATTTCGGGGGACATACTGTCATCGGAGCACCGCAGATGGATATTGGACAGAGTCCCATCCCCTCTACAACACATTATTTATACTTTCCTGATCATTTTCAGCAACCTCTGCTGGGATTATTACCTCTTTTCACGTGGTACAATAATTGTACTTATGTTCCTGAGCTTACGATCACTACCTCCTGGCGCATACGATACGATAGCGTGGACCAAGTTTATTCCACATGTAAATGTGTAGTTTCATTATATCGCTGTAACAGAGGATGGCAACTTCGTACCTGAGTCTTCATCGATCGCTGTTGAAATCAAAAGTGCGAGTATGACTCGGTCAAGCTCAAATTAACAGGCATATACTTTTCAAGAGGCTCGAGCCCTTTGGTTGAGTCACTAACAAATGTATACATATCTATGGTCTGGCCATGTACCCTCGGATTCGATAGCAGAATCATCTTGCGGCCTTGGTTCTCAGTGCTGCATATTATCCGATCAACAATAGCACCAACGGACAAGCAGAAAAATAACCCACCAGCCTGAGTATGTCGCTACATGCAAATTACCGACCTCCTCTTGATGGCTCATCCCAAGGGCTATAGCAGATCTTAGCACCAGTCGGCTGATATCATATGATAGGCGTAAAGGGCCGGATGAGTCATCCGATGCAAAGCAAATTACAGAGTCCTACTTACGATCTGAATGCAGGTTCTCGGATTCAGGACATTCAAGCAGCAGTCACTGTCCTTGGTGCAGCTCTCCCCGTCCTGTTGACACGCACCAACAGACATTATGGATGTTGTCAGCGCAACGATGACGGTGAGGAAGGAGAAACGCATTATGGTGGGGTGCTCAAGAAATCTCTGGGGTGATGCGGACAGCAGGACTCGGAAGATGAATGACTTGCTCTTATATATCCTCACGAGAAATAACACTCAGTTATAGTGTGTTTGGCCATTGCCAGCAATTCTGTTTGCCAGCGGGAGTTGGTCATGTATTAATTTGCATAGGCTAATCATACTTGCGAGCCCCATCAAATTATTGACAAGAGAAAAACGGCGCTAAAGGGCAAGAAATGAGTAACCATTACTTCGTCGTAGGATAAACATACCTGTGAGGTATTTCATACTTGTAGTTTGGTTGCAATACCTTAAACTTGTCTCTTGGTGTCATTTTGCTCGCGCATCCTCATAAGATATATCACCATATGTCCGTGTAATTTTGATCCGACTTTGCCAACCTCATGTTCTCCCGGTGATGTTGTCAAGTTAGAGGTTATGACGCACGTGATAACGCATAATACAAGTCGCCCTGGATCAAATGAAAGTCGATGGCGTTGATAGGTACTCTAGCCCTCGCACTCCTCACATATTCCCGCCTTACTCGTACCCACCCCCAGGTCCAAATCCCCTCCCAATATTCTCGATCTCACTTCTAAAGAACTTTGGCCCACCGCATTCAAATGGACACGCACCTATGCCAGGCCCACAGCACACTGATCCGCATATTCAACCAATCCCTCGATACCCCTTAGATGAGCGCGGCTCTGCAACCCACAGCAACCAACCGCAGCGAGAATATGATGAAGGAAGTTTGGCAGGATTTTGAAAGTCCGCTTCTTCTGAAGATTGATGCATCGTGCATCGATTGATACACGCGGCTGCACCCATAAAAAGAGAGTAGAATGATGTGCCCTCAACTTCACGATGATCCTCTTACTCTACGCTGTACTCTTCTGCGTTCCGTTGGTTTGCACTTCACTCCCAAGTCTCAATGATACCTGCATCCAAACACTCGATTCCAGCAACTGTCCACCCTCCAATATCAGGACCTTGTGGGACATTCTCTCAGGCTGTGGCTTAACTTTGTTTGCCTGCACTTGGATTACCATACATCCAAATATTCTGGGTGTTAATGATGGAGTGGTTCTCATTACCTTTTATCGTCTATGTCTCATGGTTGTAGTGGTTTTCATCCCTGAATTCATGATTATTTGGGCTGTAGGACAATTTTTCTGTGCTCGGAGAGCTGCAAAGCAGCTCAATCGTGCCTTTGGTGCTCAACACACTCAGCCCCATAGCGATAATCAATCCATGTGCCAGAGCGAGCCGGCAGTCTTTGGCACGTTACTTGGTGGCATCCTAAACTCAAGCAGAAGTTCACGCACCGGTCAGTCACATCCTCAGACTCTTCAATCAATCAAGAAGAAGCTAATGCAAAACTGGTGTCTTTACAGGATGGACACTGACGCACGGGTTCTTCGCATGGATGGGTGGATTCGTACTCTACGTCAACGGTGAGCCGCGGGCCACTCTCACGCCCAATGAACTCGTGCGGTTTGTCCGCAAGGGATATGTGGAGATACCTGTCATTACAGAGGCAGACATAGAGGACCGAAGCAAGGGCGATGGGCTATACAAATGCGTCGCTATTCTTCAGCTGGTGTGGTTTGTCGTCCAGCTCATCGCCCGTACCGCCCAGGGCCTTCCGGTAACACTATTTGAAATTGACACCCTGTGTGTAGTCGCTCTGTCCAGCATTGCCTACAGCTTCTGGTGGAAGAAGCCGAAGGACATACGACGTCCTTATATTGTTCACTGGAACTCGGAGGCGACTGATCCTTCGCTATGTGGCGACTTAGAAAACAATTACTACTAGTATGTCATCAATATTTCTGGCAGGACTTGTTCTGATTTGCTTGCATACAAGTTCTCATACACGCCGATCACTAGTGCGTCCGCTTCTATTTGGCTTCGATGACCAGAAATCTGGCCCCAGTTTGCTCTCATTCGTCACTGGATGTATCAGCGGGGTGGTGTTTGGAGCGATACATTGTCTGGGCTGGAATGTCTTTCAGAGACACACAGAGCAGATAATATGGCGTGTGGCTTCCATTGGGGTGACGTGTTCACCGCTAATGATGTTTTTGGCGTTTGCCTTCCCTGCTTTCACGGGTATACTAGTGATGGCACAGGGGCGTCTCACGTGTGGATGGATAGACACAGTCATCAGTGTTGTCGCGGCATTTTTTCGTAAACTTGGCCAGGTTTTGTACGTATGTTCACGTATTATAATGCTTGTACTTGTGTTCATGAGCTTACGATCATTGCCTCCTGGCGCGTACGATACGGTAGCTTGGATCAAGCATATCCCACATATAAATCTGTAGTTTTATTACAATCGCTGTAACAGAGTTGCCTGAGTCTTCACTGTGAGATCGGAAATGCGGGAAAGACTCGGTCAAGCGTCCAGCGAGTCGAACCCCTCGATTCACCGGGAGGCGGCTTAGTTACAAAATCATCGAGCGATAGAAAAGAGTAGTGCTTCAATAGTACGTGGTCAGACTCTTCGCCCAGGCATGACTACACATACAGCAGACACATTCACAAGATCATGTCAGGATGGGCAATGGCTCATGGGTTCTTTGCATGCATGGATATATTCTGTATGCTCAAGAGTCATACTACCCATGAATTTCGGCGCTTGTTCGTGACGTATTCACGGACATGCCTCATTGTGGGACGCAGAGATGGCAAAGGTGATGGACTATCGAATGACATCACATCACCATGCTTCAGCTTCCGCGGTTCATCGATATCGCTCAGCTCGTCGCCCGTTACGTTCAACCTTTTGATAACCTTGCTTAAAATCAGAACTCTGATTATAAGCGCTCTGCCCTGCATTCCTAGACAATTATGACATGCATTTGTGCATGAGCGCCAGCACTTGATTGTGTATGAATCAATACACGTGGCAACCATTCAAACTGAACAGACAATTCGTTATTCATACAATCGGCGATGCTAGCGCTCTGCAGCCTACAACATGGACCTATGGCGGTCTTGAGGCACGTGTATGTACGTGAAGACCAGCGCTTGAACCTGGTCCATTGTCCATGGACTGTACACGCGATTGCACCCATCAAAAGGGAGCTGAATGAACCAACTTTACGATGATCCTCTTACTCTTGGCTACCCTCTTCTGCATTCCTTTTGTTCATGCTTCACTCCTGGGTCTCAATGATACCTGTATCCATACACTCAATGCCAGTGACTCTCCATCCTACGACTCCAGAACCTTGTGGGACATTCTCTCGAGCTGTGGCTTAACTTTGTTTGCTTGCACATGGACTGCTGTACATCTGGACATTCCGGGTGTTGATGATGGGGTGGTTCTCATTACCTTTTATCATCTATGCCTCATAGTTGTGGTGTTGTTCGCCCCTGAACTCATGACCACCTGGGCCGCATTACAGTTTCTGAGTGCTCGGAAAGCTGCAAAGGATTTCAATTGTGTCTTTGGTACCCAAAGCGCCTGTGACAGTCGAGCCATATGGGACCGTGAGTTGGCAGTCATATTACTTGGTGACATTCCAAATTCAAGCAGAAGTTCAAACGCCGGTCAGTCATATACTGTTACGAACTTGGCTAAGTTCGCAACGTGAACCTTATTGGGGCTCTCGCGTACAGCCTCTGCAACCAGTGGCCTCTGTGTATGGCGAGAGTTCGTAGCACTTCTCGAGAGGCGGGGCTCTCCTTGAGAAGTATCAGCTAGACTTGTTGGTTCGACCAACAAGTGTAGCGCTTGTGATAGGACTAGGCTTGGGTGCGACGAGTGACCAAGATTACTTATACACAAGGCGAAGCTCGCTAGGCTTCTAGTAGATGGATCAAGACAAAGGTAGATTAAAGCTAAAGAATACAAGAGATGAGAGCCAGCTTTATATACAAAGTATTGAAGCTGAGCTTGAACCGAATTAGCAGACGAAGTCGAGTCATAAGTCGAAAAAGTAAAGTACTATAGAATGCGGAGGAATCATACGAGTCATGAGGAATGTTCTGTATACCAAAGTAATGGTAATACAAGGCAACGCAGCCGGAGGTCCAAGGGTAGAACCAAAAGAGGAAAGCATAGGTTAATCCAGAGGGCTGGATTAATCCAGTGACTTTGAAGACGGAAGTCACGTGACTTCGAAGACAAAGTCCGGCGATGGTCGAGACCGAGAAGAGACAGAATCCGATGACGAATGAGTAGGGAGAAATGAGTATAGGGGCCGACAGAAGCATGTTACTGTAACATTACCCCCGTTTCTAGGACTGAAATCAGCAAGTTCAGTTGTCCATGTTTGCATAGTAGCACGGGTCGACATCAATGTCGGCGAGCCATTCAGCGGCTTCTTGGGCATTAAGCTCACATTCCTGGTCTCTAACCGCAGCCGCCTGGTCATAGGCTGCTTCCAGCGCACGTAGCTGGTCATAGAACTCGGGGTCGGAAACGGTCTTCCGAAGGATGCGTTTCCCTTTCAACTTGGGGCAGAAGTTGGTGAGGTGGCAGGGGGCGAACTTGCCACAGATTCTACAAAAGTAGCGGTTGCAGTAGATCTGTTTATGAGCGCCCTTGCAGATGCGGCAGACGAAGTGGGTGGTACGGAACTCCTGAGTAGTCTGTCCTGCTTTGTACTGTGCTAGGGCAATGGAGGCAGGAGTGTCAACCATCTGATCCTCATGAAAGCGCTTCTTATGGACGGCGGAAAGGGGAAGTCCAAGGGAAAGGATTCTGGTGGGTAAGGAAGCACGGCGTTTTCCTTTGCTACGGGTAGTATGCTTAAGGGGTACTGGTGGAGGGATCGGGATAGGAGTGGGAGTAGGGCTCCTAAGTGGTTCGTCAGGGATTTGCGATGTGGGGACATAGTCGCGGTCGGGAGTGTAAAGATCGTCACTGGGGGATTTGCCCTGCTCCAGCGATGGTTTGGCTTCTACCAAAGTAGAATTCTGAGGAGAGGGTGAATAAGGGATGTAGCGTTCATCCAATGGAGAGTATGGGCGCATGAGTTCGAGCTCACGCTGAGATGCGATGGTGACTTCCGGGTCAATGGGGGAATTGCCCCGCTCCAATGCCTCGATGTCACGCTTCAGGGCGCGGATTTCGCGTTCTTCTCTTCCAACAGGGAGAAGTTCGTAGTCATCCTTCTCTTCTTCTTCTAAAGCAATGGCGATGGCGCGATCTAGCTCAATTTGTTCGACTTGGTCGACTATGTCGGTGACGAAAGGAGTATCCTCTTGGTTTCCTTCAACGGAAGGGGAGGGTGAATAGGGAATGAATGGGGTGGAGTGACATTCAAAGACGTCACGCTCAACAACCTCCAAGTCGGAATCGGGTGGAGTATTCCACGCACGTTCCTCATCGATAGCCGCAACAGCTTCTTCAAAGTGTTGCATCTTGAGCAACTCAAGAGTGTGTTGCTTGATGCGCATCATTGGGTAGCGCGCTGGGAAGGCACTGAATTCGCCTCCAATCTGTTGGAGTTCTAAGGTGGGGAAAGTCAGCGAGTCTGACTGTCGGAAGATTTCAACGAGGTGGGCCAGGGCAGTGTCTCTGGTTCGGTAAATGTACGCATCTAGGCGTTTGGCGTACTGCAGGTCGAGGATGATGGCTTCCCAGTATGTGAACTGGTTCTTCAAATCATAAGAAGGACGGGCAAAAGGAACTCTGGACATGTATGCGGATGATGAGGAGGATGATGAGGACGAGAGAGCAGAGGAGGAGGAAGAGGACATTTTCTGGATCCAGGTTGGCGGTGAGAGGTTAGGATGCTGGAGATCCTCTACGCGCTTTCAACCTCTTCTTATACTCCTTCAGAATCTCCGCTGCAGATCTGAATTCCGATTCAGGCAGCCAAGTCCTTTCTGTTGAGTCATACCCTACCCAAGTCACCAGATATTGGCGTCGCGAGCCGGTTCCTTTATGTCTGAGGATTTGCTCTATTTCGTAGTGCTCCTCCCCGTTGATCAGGTCAGGGGGTGGTTCCGGGAAATTCGGACCGTGTACTTCAGTCTCCTGATAGGAGGAAAGTTCCAATGCATGGAACACGGGGTGAACCTTCCAAGTTGCTGGCAACTTCAGTTTGAAGGTGATCTGTGAAAGGACCTCGGATACTTCGAATGGTCCGTAACGCTTCGGGGCAAGTTTCTTCGATGGTAAACCTGTGATCAAATGGGCTGCTGAGAGCCACACTTTGTCACCTTTCTTCCATGGTTGGTACTTCTGGCCATGGGTTCGTTCTGACATCCTTTGCTGTGCCAAACTATGACATGCGAGAGCTTCCACTCTGATTTTCTTCAAGTACTCCACTCGGTTCTCTGCCGCAGGGAGTGACGACTCGGGGAACGCGGGGGGTATTCCGCGTGGTTCATAGCCCATCATAAGGAAGAAGGGAGACGCATCCCTTGCGCTGTGCTTCCTAGAGTTGTGGACAAATTCGGCCATGTTTAGGCATTCAGCCCATTCCATGGGGTTCGTTCTGCAATAAATCTGGAGGTATGTCTCGAGCTCCTGGTTCATGCGTTCTGTCTGCCCATCCGTCTGAGGGTGATAGGCAGTCGAGAGGGCGACTTCGTAACTAAGAAGTCTGCCCAATTCTACTGCAAGTTTTGAGGCAAATTGTGGGCCTCTGTCCGAGATGATCTTGTCGTAAAGACCAAATCTCCTGAATACATTCTTGAAAAATAATTCGGCCACCCCGGCCGCGGTAATCGTTTTCTGACAGGGCGATAGAATTACCCCCTTTGTAAGACCATGGTCTACCACAACCATGATGGAATCGAATCCGTCCGACACAGGCAAGTCGGTGATGAGATCAACGGATATCTGGGAGAAAGGGCGTGTCGCACTAGAGGGAATAGGCATGAGCGGCGGTGTCGTGGGGTGGGTGTTAACCTTCATCTGCTGGCACAAAGCACAGCCATCAACGTATTTTCGAATAAAGGTGCCCATTCCAGGCCACCAATAAGACTTCTTCACGTTCCATTCCATGATAGATCGGCCGGGGTGTCCGGCGGTCGGGTGATCGTGGTGTAGCTCAAGGATTCGTTTGTGTTACAATAACATTGGCGCCCTATCTTTTTTTTCTCTTCTATCATTGGACTTACGGCTGCGTTGCCTTGTAGTTATATCTCCGCTTCGGCGTTCTCCTTTGCTATGACATCATAGAATATTCTAGTATGTTCTATCTTTTATCTCTTATCTCTGACGTCATTGTACTATAATTGCTATCATTCTATTCTTGCTATCACTTTCTTGATTTCCTTTTACAGCAGTCTTATCTCTGACAAGCCTGCCCTTAACCTTGTACTTGTTCCCTATATATACCACTCATGTATCGTCTATAGTTCCTCACTTTAATCTACTTGGTTTAACCTGAAACCTGATCCCTTCTCTTGGGCTTCACAACCCTTGAGTCTGAC
>QLOO01002751.1:0-19312 GCA_003313855.1 Suillus sp. MG131 | reverse complement strand
TGGATCAAGCCAACATATTTGACACTTGCCGAATACTGTCGCCATCATGGCCGACATTCAGAACAGGCCCTTTTCAAAGGATTACAGGTTCAGTCCATTTCCTCAGAGTCTTCAGTTCAAGTGAAGTTGATATTGACTACTACCTCAGTGGCCTCATCAATCAGTCGGTCATAGCAATTGCACTGGCCGTGGTGTCTGTGACGTCGCACGAGGTCATGAAGAGAAGGAAACGCGGACTTCACACCCTGCCTGAGGGGCTTGGAAGCGTCGAGTCTTGGGAGTTTGGCTAGTGAGCACACTCATCATTTCCTTATTGTCTTCTAATTGGTGGTTGAACTTCTAGCCTATATCAGGGTCGTTCGTGGGCATGGTTAGTCGCTCGTAACTCCTGTTTTTTCTTATTCTGATAGTGGTAGCAGGAATCCTTCTCCTCCGACACCGAAAGGTTGGCCATTATTCTGGGTCAAGGACAGCATCACCTTTCCTCAAGCGAAGCTTAATGAGCTTAGAGGAGTCGATGCAACGTTGTATGTGCGTTTCCTGCGCGGGACCCGTGAGTACTTGCAACGTGCACTTCATTCGCATCCGCTAATTCCTGTTGTCCACAAGTATTCTTTGTCCTCGTCCACACATTCACGACCACTCCTATCCTCCTTCCGATACATGTCCACTTTTCTCCGGATGGCGTTTCACCGCAGTCAATGACAAGAGCATCTATTTCTTCGCTCGTAGAAACCCAGCAAGGTCGCTCCCTACTCTGGATTCATATTTGCCTTCTCTTCTGGATCACGCTTACCTGGATGTGCAATCTCTTCTACGTTTGCAATGCAGCGTTCAGATTACGAGCAGCGAAAATAGAAAGTGCCATACGCAATGTGGAGTCCGACGCAATGACCGAGAGGGAGGCACAATATCATCCCCATCCTCACCCACAATACCCCTTTCAGGATATTCAATCCCTTGACACTGACCGCTCCAACCGTGGTTTGCGTCTGCGCACCGTGATGGTGACCAACGTCCCGGTACAGCTTCGCTCAGAAAAGGAGCTCAGGGAGTACTTTGAGCACCACCTATCGCGGTCCCTCAACAAGTCTTCCGCTGGCTTGCCAACATCGACTCAACCCGGTCTATTAAATAAATTGTTCACTTTTGGTTTCAATCGAGCAAAGCGCATTCCGCAGGACATAGGTATGTCTGTACGCGAAACTGCGAATGGGAGCCAGGAAGGGACCGACGGAGCTCCACTTGCACAAATTCCCAGCCTACACCTGGAAAATGTGCCACTCATCGACCGAGTGGTCATTGCACGACGAATGACGGAACTGGCGTCGTTGCTAGAACGGCGCGAGGAAATCCTCCGTCGTTTAGAGGGCGCGCACATCACATTAGCAAAGAAAGCACTCTTAGCGGTGTACAGCGTAGAACATAAACACGATTCAAGAGAGGATACCACCGCGCCAAGGCGCGCTAAGACTTCAGATGAAGAAAGCGGATATAATCAAACCCACAATCAAAACAAGGATATAGACTTACTCGCTCGGGCCCTCTCACCGTTTCTTGTCGATTACAAGTTGACCAGCAAGTTTGCGCCCTCAAGGCGCAAGCTCATTTTGAGAACGGAGGGTGCGTCTTCCTGAATCCAGTGGCTACCACGGACTGACAGTGTCGAAGTGGATCCAGCGACGGACAATATCGACCCACATAAAACAATATGGGATGCACTTCTCAGTTTACCACGAAACATATTGGACCCATACCAGCCGTTAATTCACCTTTCTGTCTTTTTCCGTGGGAAGACCGTGCCGAGCATTGATTATTACACCGCCAAACTTAACCTCCTTACATCGTTGATAACGCAGAATCGAGCGCGTGCTGCTACGGAATACGACGCTGTGTCAACAGCGTTTGTGACCTTCAAAGATCCAGCAGATGCAAGGAAGGCATGCAAGTACTTAGCAGTACATCCCAATAATCCACTTGCATGCGTTGTGACGATGGCGCCTCAGTATGAAGACATTGATTGGACAAGGGTTATGAAGTCAACTTACCAAGTGGAGATTCTCAAAGATTGGGTAGTAAGCATTGGGGTCTGGTAAGTGCTGGTTCGTTTTCGTATGATCACAAGGGCTGACTATGTCTCAGGGGATTCACGATATTCTGGGTTTTCCCAGTGTCACTGTTTGTCGGTCTCGTTTCCATTCAAAGCATTTCGACGTTCTGGCCGAATTTGGTATGTGTAATTCTGTCTTTGGCATTTTCCGTGCTGAACATCCAAGTAGTCCAATTATCTTTCTAATCACCCTTGGGAGGAAGAGGTCATTCAATCGTTCCTCCCGACTGTCCTCATATCACTACTCGCGATTCTCGTTCCGCCTATTCTTCTGCTTATTGCGAAGAAAGCTCATACAATTATCACTCTTTCCGTAATGCACGACACGATCATGACCCGTTACTATAAATTCCTAATCGTCAATGTCTTGGTGTTTTTCTGCGTGGGAACTGCTGCACTCCAGTCTTTCCTTACTTCGTTCAAGACCGTATCCGGGAGCGGTATACTAGATACTGTTGCGAATAGTTTCCCGACGGCCGGACCTTTCTATGTTGGATGGCGTAAGTTCAGTCCCTCAACGTCTTGTAGTGAATTAATGGTTTCTACTTGCTTGTAGTGATCTTTACCACTGCAATTCATGGAGGCTTTGAGCTTATGTTATGTAAGCATCCATAACTTATGGTATTGTATCCCATTCTTACCTCGAGTTTTGCAGTTGGTGTAAGTTTCTACGGGGTCGGTATGAAGATCGTCACAGCGTTGATATCCCTCGTGTAGTTGCCTTTGTTCACTTATCCCTCCACCAGGCGACATGTGACTCCGAGGAAAAGAGCTGTTGGGATTCGCCCACGAACATTTAATTTCTATTGTGAGTTCCATCATCTTGCGCAGCAAGATTCCTTACCGTATTTCGGAATGCAGACTGGCTACCAAATCATCTCTTGGTCATTCACGTGTTACTCCTCTTCGCTCTGCTTAACCCACTTGTGTTACCCTTCGGATTGATCTATTTCTCAGTTGAGATTGGTTTGTTGTTTATGTGGTCCATAATCCTATCTATGCTAACTAAACCTTTTTCCAGCCGTTGTAAAAAATCAGGTGTGTTACATCGCACCCTTCACGGAGCTAGATCTGACCCAGATTGGCAGTTGCTACATGTTTATGCAAAGAACTACGAATGCAATGGTCAAATACTGTTGATCCGTATCCTTCGTTATTCACTGGATGGTATGATATTCACATCTACACACTCGAACGCCGCTGATGTGTGTCCATTCATAGGATTGATGCTATCTCAAGTTCGTTATATTCTCTGCCATTTGCTGTACTATCAATTGACTCTTGGCTTAGTTCGTATTCCTGGCATACATGGCTGTGTTGCGGATAACTGTCAATGTAGCGCTATCGGGTTTCTTATTCGTTTTCACTGCAATAGTCAAGATGATGTGCGTGTCTTTATTCTTTCTATCAACCTCTGCTTGACAATGAAGTCACGCTCAGCATAACCCGAATGTGCCGCGCCAAATTTGAGCAAGATGATATTGAGGAGGCGCAGGTGGTCTGTAGGATGGGCACGGGAAAATCTGAACACGGTCCTGAAAGCCAGACTATCCCGTCTAACTACCCTGGTAGTGTTAGGGATGTGGCAGTCGGCGCTGAGGACCCACCTTCAAGATTCCAGACCTGGCGCTTACCGGCCTGGGTGAATTTCTCTTATTTGACCGTTCCTCGAAGACTTCGACTGCATGAGCAGCGTCAGCCAGGTCCGTTCGGCCCTCACGCCCGTTCGTTCTCGAGGCTACATTCAGTTGATGAGACCGGGAAAACGCCATCGATCTCAACCCAAGGAGAACCATCTGCTGCCATTCCGGATAGGACGGTTGAATCCCCACCTGCTGAACAGCAACGCCAGCCTCCAGAACGCATTTCGACTTCACTCGTACAGCGACATCCACCTCTTGCAGCATGGGATGATGAACCCCGTCATGACATCCCTTATGATAACCCTTACTACACACGACCTATCACTAATGCCCTATGGCTCCCAAGAAATCCGCTAGGTCTTCTGGACCTCAATGACACTGTTGATGTTTACCAGGCTTTAACAAGTGAGCCCGGCACTGGTGATTTGGGTCACTGTTTTGGTCCCGACTCTTCCGTACCCCCCGCGTTGCAGCTCCCAAGCTCGGTGCCCGACGATGAACAACCATCTTTACTTGCAAATAGACAATACAGCGGTAGTGAAGATATTGATCTTCCTGAAGGCATCAAGTCCCGCATCGCCACCATTGATCAAGAGGTTGATGTGGAGTCCACAAGACCACGCCGTCCATCCTTGTTCGCTCGACATCGCTCGGGTAGTAATGTTACCACGAAAAGTGGCGACCGCACATCTCGAGGTCTTCCAGGTCGATCACAGATCATGGATGGCGGTCGCTCCGAATTCCCTCACAAGTCGTCCTCCGACCATGCACCAACATTCTTTCGTGAGAGGGCATCTTCATACCTTCCGCCGCCTAACCTTCACTTCCAATCACAATTTCGTGGCCTCGACCCTGGGTCTCGGCCAGATCTACACGCACAGGCTGAATTTGCACGTTCTACGGCATCGATTGTGAGGCATGGTGGCTCGCGGGTGTCGCTCTCACAACCTATCAATGTGGCTCCTCAAGAAACCGCCGGGACACCTCGAGAAGCAGTTGTGACAACCCGGGAAGCTGTCGTGACAACCCGGGAAGCTGTCGTGACTGAAGCAATCGCAGAAGAACATTTAGCAACGGAGGAACGGTTGAGAAAGGAGCATGCGGCTGCTGGGTTGAATCATGGGCGGACGAAACGGTCTTGGCTTACATCTTGGATTTATGCTGGGGTTCAGAGAGGTTCAGAGTAGGGCTGATTGTTATTTCGAAACACCTTTTGTGGAATCGAGATGACCCGTCGGATATGCACTAAGCTCTGGACTGAAACTCTGTATCAGCAGGGCGAATCCGATGGCTCGGCGAGTGACGTCAAGGGAGACGGGTCATTGATCAAAAGGCTCCCGATTCTTACTGAACCCCACAGGTCGGTACTAGTGGCCGCACTTTGCCATCTCAATGAGTTCTCACGCAACAGGTAAAAATAGTCAACGATCGAGAAACATGGACAACATATGATGGTACAATGTTAAATGACAAGTGCGAGGTAATGCTCCAATACTCCGATGATTTACACAAGTCCTATAGCGACTCGTTATTAACATCAGGTTGTCATGAAATATTATTAGAAACAAACCAATGACACCACAGGCAGCCCGTCCCCCCGCATTTCCGGTTATGAGAGACTCTTCATTATTGCCTTTACCCAAATCATCGATGCCCTACACAGCACATTAGTAAGGAACCATGACCAATATGAAAAAGCGCCATACCGCATGAACCACGACAGCCCGTCTGGCAGACGGAAATGAGTTTCATACTATCGAGTACTGTATATCTAGCTTACCCAACTATGCTCATGGGACCATTCAAGGAGATTAAGCTGTCTTTGAGGGCAACAGTGGCTGTACCATATTCGTCGCTCTCGATGTTCCCTAGGTCGCCAACATGCCTGACAGCGTCTGAGGGAGCACCATGGGTTTTACCGTATGGGTTGAAGTGCGAGCCCGTCGACATACAGCCATTGCTGAGGTCTCCCAGAGAGCTATCGACATAAATTGAATACCTGACCTACTTTGCAAACTTCGAACCCAATAATACTCACTGGATATGGAAGCCACGCTGAGAAGAAGGGTCGAGGTTCGTGATTTGTCCTGATACCTTGACTGGCCCATCTGCTGAGGACTGCTCGAATGTGATGGTGCCAGTGACTGGTGAGTCGCCTTTTAGCACCACGACCGCCTGCGCTTTTTGTCAGCCACGATAGTGGAGAACCATCAAGAACAGACCTTTTGGACGATTGCAGCTTCAGATGGCTTGAAGAGCCAGGTGTAGCCGAAAAAAATGACCACAGCAGCAATTGCTGCGATGAAAAAGATGGGTTTCCTAGATTGTTTTTGAGAGTGTGCGTTCATGGTAGGTAGTAGAGATGGCACACGGTGAGGCATTTGTGAGGCGCAACTTTAAATCCGGCCCGGACGCGCCTGGACCAGCGCTGACATCATTCACGTTGCCCCATTGAGACTCAGTCGATCTGGATTGTGCTCTCAGCCTACGGCAGAAATGCTCAAAGCATCTCATGTAGGGTAACGAGTCTGTAACGTGTTTGCAACGGCTAGAATGCTTGGCACAGTACTAGCCTCGAGGACTCAATCACATCCACAGTCGTGTTATTCAAATCGAATTATATATAGCGATGCGCAGAACGATAACACTAAGCAAACACAACAAGGAAAAAAATTGCTAACGTACTATGTAACTCGGTGATAAATGCAAAAAGTCATGAGAACTGCAACGACACTCCCCAATACCGTGACCCCTTTCATATCACCAACGGAAAAAATATTGTATACGATGCGTGGCATGTGCGCGCGAAATGGCTTCACCGAGCCCGGAGGGTTCGACGAAGGAATGGGATGAAAGGAGCACGTTTCTGCTCGGCTACTTAGAAAAATAGATACGTTGTGATAAAAACGCCAAGCGCAATAATAACAACCACCTGTAGTGGAACGCCTTCCTGGTGGATAACACTATCGTGTTCCACCATGGTACCGACGTCAGATCCCGCGTACGTCTCTCCGTCGTCCGAGAGCGCCGATGTATGTCTCCTCCGGAAGTCCGAGGGAGCGATAGAAGTAGGTGCGATAGACTCTGGCGCTAGAGAACTGGGATCTGGCACAGCCGCAAGAAGATCCCGAAGCCGTTGTATCTCGTCTTGAGCAGCGATATACTTCGCTTCCAACTCTTGGTTGATTGAGGGCACTCGTGCAGCTGGAGGAGATGGCGGCGGTGAAGGTGAATGCACATTGACGTTGACAACACCGACTCCGCCACTGGTAGATCTCTGGAAATCGAGTTCCTCCCGATAAGAACCAGCCTCTTGAGAGCTGTTTACTTCTCGCTCGGGTGCAGGTGGCGTGGCGGAGCGTTGAGGTTGCACGAGCGGTGCACTTTGAACTGCGTCATCATAAGAGAATTCTGGCATGTGTGGAGTGGGGCGTGGCTCTGGGTCCTTGAGAGTTGCATAGTTCTGCACATAGCGCTATCGCATTTAGCGATTCGAATGCTCCAGGTAGTCAAAGCACTCACAGATGGTCCACCAGTGGGCTCTACAAGAGGGCGGGGAGGCATAGGCGTTTCCCCATGTCCCTCATCTTCCTCTTCAACAGTTTGTCCTTCAGGCGGGAGGTATACAACACGGAGTTTCTGCTGGTAAACTTTCCACTCGTCTCCAGCGCCTGCTTGCGCATTCCACTGTAGACCAACATGAAGATGAGAATACGATATCCACGAAGAGGGGCTTACGAATTCTTGTAGGTCTCTGGTCTCCTTTTCAGGTGTGATGAGGGTACTTTGGATTAAAAACTTGTCCTTGCACTTTGACGACAAGGGTGGTTCGTCTTTCATCGGTTGTAGCATTACTGTCGAAGATGTAAGCAGAGTTGCACATGGACTAGACATGAGGCACATACCGGAGACATCGACACTTTCACCAGGCTCTATCCTGCCAGAGTTTGGTCGTACGCAGTACAACTACGGAACATATAAGCCACTGAGACATCTTCCTCTGTATCAGTCTGCTCACCTTGGGCGCCGTAGTTTTGACTTTGAATGCTACTGGCTGTGCATTTTTATTAGTGATAGTAAGAACTTGCTTGACGAGCTGCGTGAAAGGTCCTAAAAAAGTTGAGTTATTCGACGGGCGCTTGACGTAGAAAGTGGAAGAAGACGTACTATTGAAGCCTAGCGCGTTGTTGGGAATGAGATGAACAGACATAGTTAGGAGAGGTGCCCAACGAAGGCGACAGTGGATATGAGGGAGGTGAACGGATACGTATTCGTTTGGGCGGAGTTCAAGTTCTAGTGTAGCACCTTTATTCCATCCGTGGCGAGGATCACACAAGGTCAAATAAGTAACTCGTGGATTGTGCGTGCTCACCACACACCACGACGCACTCTCACCAAACATGCATTTATCTGCTCATGAATCATATTAACGTGTCATCATTCTTAAGGCATCCGCGGCGCTGATGGTATGCTCGAGGTGGACGAAAGGGTTTCTATCTTCACTTCAACCTCGGAACTCACACCCATCACAGCCGTTAATCGCATTTGCAAGCCTGCCTTGGCTATTAGCTGCAATTTTGCCGCGCGTTTGCATGCAGGCGCAGTAGGCGGTGACTCATATCGCCTCTAGGGCGCATCCCTTTTACGAACAAGCGGCCCACATCATCCTGAAGCGGTAAACATTTGTCTAGCTCCTCTGCCAGTGGGAACACAGCTCAGCATTCAACGCGCTGTAATGACAGTAATCATAGCATTAGCAGACAACGCGGCAAGGCTGTGCTCGCGGTCCAATCAAATGCACAAGGATTTCATGATCCAGTATCGGCGTCAATGTACCACTAGCCGCCACCCCACACGACAATGGTGAATCCACCTATAGGGGGAGTCTGGATAATAGTAAAGGCAGTGTCGAGGTAAATCCGGTTGCATTTGAACTGATACTTACCAGAGCCTGCCTGATTTGTCACCAGTGTCAAATCCGATCAAGTGAAGTGAAGTGGGTTATGGGCACACGGCTAACTTGAAAAGACTGCATATCGAAAACAGAGGAACGTTTGCCGAAATGTTCCTCGGGGATATCCAAGACTGTATATATTTCATGATTTCAAAGTATCTTCCGACAAAGCTTGGTTCATACATCAAGCTCACAATTTGTCTTGTCTCGTTAATGTGGCGTGGACAAGCCAAAGGTCAGCAACCTTCTTAACTTCATCAATGATTTCCTTCAGGGGACCTGAACCAACAGCATCCCAGTGTGTCTGTGACCGATAAGTAGGTGACTCGGAGGAATTAATGTTAGAATTACCTGCACGCTCTCCCATCCCAACACGCCGTAAACTACGTTGGGTTTGTCCATGACAGGTGCCCAGCTTGAACCATAGAAATTAGGTGCTTCTTGAAGCTCGGCCTGAAGCTGTGTGACGAGGGACTGAAGCGCGTCCATACTGACATCGCTCTTGAGAGTGAAAGTGACAAATTCCGTCACTGGAGCGGAAAAGATCCGACTAGTGTCGGAAAAGTCGACTATCGCTTGGGTAGGTTTGCTCGCAAAAACTTGTTGAGAAGCTGCGACTGAAGCCTTGAAATTGTCTGTCTGATGATATGCTTCATGTGCAGAGTTGGAAGCCCACTCTGCCAGTACTTGTTCAACACGATTGAATAAGTGCGTCGCAAACTTGACCTACCCATGACCCAGAATGCGATGCTTGGATCCTCAATCTCAAAACCAAGGTATAACCTTTAATCAATCAATGATTAGCCAACATGCTACGAGGATGAGTTTGATATTCACTTAGAAAGCCCTTCAATTTTGTCTGCTAAACTTATGGTCGCGAGCTCAGAGATCGACCGAGAGGGGTCCTGGAGGTAGGACGTAGAGGCCTTAAAGTACATGATCTTTGTGCTCGCCGCCATGATGAGAGGTGATTGAGAAGAAGCTGAGTAGAAATCGCTTGGTTTAAGTATCAATGATAGAAGCAGGCTGAACCCGAGGACCGTTGAATTCCTGGATCAAGGCTACGTAGCAGGTTCGGCTGTCAACATCGATGTTTCCGGCTATTATTTCCGTATTTCATGCCACGGGCTCGTCGGTCGAGGAACAGGTGCCATGTGGACCACTAGGGTGGTTGGCAATACTGCGCCAGTTTTGCTACTGCCAGCAAACTCGAAGGGGTCCATGGCAAAACTTTGCACAACTAGTAGTAGTACCAAAGCCTCAGAGGACGATTTGGACGATCTGTAACAGGATTTTTTCGTAGATTCGTCATCAATTCGCCAGAGTCAGGTTGACGACGAGCTGGAAGGGCAGTAAAGCTTAACAGAGGTTGAGCTTGTGGCTGGCTTTGACGAATTGAGCAATGCATTGCAGAATTCCCATCAGCTATTGATCCCCCAGGCGGGCCGCCCAGCTAGACTTCGGAAGGAATGTTGGTGTTATAAACCCGCAGAGCTGGAACAGGTTGACTTATCCCCGTAGCTTTCGAAGATGCAGTGTGTTCAGCAGGTGGGATCTGATTCAGAGGATGGTTTGTCTTGGGATGTGCAGTCCCTGCTGACTATTATGAAGAGTCAATGTGGTATCTGGGGGTTTTGCCGGCCGGTTGTGCCGGAATGTTGTGCCTCATCTCATCCGTCCTCCGAGTCGCCATTGTAATTAACCAGCATCTGCAATAGCCTATGTTATCCTTCCTTGTTCTATGCGATCCAACTTGCACGTTCCTCGAACACTTTAACTCATCAATGCTCTGAACTTCTTTAATCGTTCGAGAGCCGCAAATTCAGCAACAGCGTCGTCAGGCAAGATGCTCTCTTTACCAGCAAAAAGGTTATCTGCATCACGAGGCTCAGTCGAGAGCGGAGGTGCCCATGTGAAGGATGCTTCAAGATCATGTACAGTCTCGACAGCAATGTCAACCTCCTCACGAGCATGCCGACGGCGGGTGGAACCTCCGCGACTTTTTACGGCGTCGTGGTTTACCAAGAGTTAACCGCGAGATTACAGCGTCGCATTTCCAGTAATAGCGATTCGGGCTCGGGCTGTTCTCAACTCGTTCCAGGTGCTCGAAACTGTCGTTCATCAGTGACGCGAGGGGCGTCTTCCAGCATGCACCGTCTTACTTTAGGAATGTCGCTTTCCATGTTCTATTGCATTCAAACTGTGTTTTCAGATCCAATGATATCTTCGCGAGTCTTGGATACCCTGGAGTTCTGGCGTGGACCAGGCACAACCGGTTTTGCCTAGCAAAACTCTCAAGTTCTGCCAACGATACTATACAGTAACATGTGGTATGCAGCATGCGGAGCCTGTGGGATACAATGCATCGGCAGCAGTCAGAAGTAAAGCGCGGCAATAGAACTCGGAAGTCAAAACCGGCTGCAGTACGCAGAAGTAACAGGTACCAAGGTCATAAGTCCATCGCTCAGCCTGGCCACACATGATAAGCTAGTAGCTTACCAAAAAGGTTCGCAATTTCCATTCCATGACAATGCGCATCCATATTATGACATGATAGACTGACTGCACACCGAAAACATAGGAACGTTTTGCCAAAATATTCCCCGGGGACATGCAAGACTGTACATATTTCATGACTTCACAATACCTACAACGACAAAGTTTGGTTTGTACATCATCAAGCTCGTAATTTGTATGACGTCAATACGGCGTGGACAAGCCAAAGGTCAGCAACCTTCTTCACTTCATCAATGATCTCCTTGAGAGGACCTGAGCTAACAGCATCCCAGTGTGCCTGTGACCGATAAGCAAGTGACTCGGAGGAACTAATGTTAGAATTACCTGCACGCTCTCCCATCCCAACACGCCGTAAAATACGTTGGACTCATCAGTGACAGGTGCCCAGCTTGAGCCGTAGAACTTGGGTGTTCCTTGAAGCTCGGCCTGAAGCTGTGTGACGAGGGGCTGAAGCACGTCCATACTAACATCGCTCTTGAGAGTGAAAGTGACAAATTCCGTCACTGGAGCGGAAAATATCTGACTAGTGTTAGAGAACCCAACAAATCTATGGGTAGGTCTGCTCGCAAAGACTTGTCGAGAAGCTGCTTGCACAGCCTTGAAATTGTCTGTCTGATGATATGTTTCATGGGCAGATTTGGAGGTCCACTCTGCCAGTACTTGTTCAATACGACTAGACTAGTGTCGCAAACTTGACCTACCCATGATCCAGAATGCATTACTTGGATCCTCGGTCTCAAAACCAAGGTATGCCCTTAAATTGATAAGCCAGCATACTTAGAAAATAACTTGAGTATTCACTTAGAAAGCCCTTCGATTTTGTCTGCTGCACTTTTAGTCGCAAGCTCAGAGATCAACCGAGAGGGGTCCTGGAGGTAGGACGAAGAGGTCTTGAAGTACATGATCTGTATGACGGGCGCCATGATGAGAGGTGATTGAGAAGAGGCTGGGACCGCTGGGTATAAATCACTTGGTTAAGTATTAATGATAGGAGCGGGCCCGGCCCGCTTTTCACTCGGCGAGACGCTGTTTTTAGATTCAACCGGAGCCAACGTTATGATGGTGAGAAGAACGATCAGCCTTCTTCAAAGTCTGAGAGGCTTGGGAGACGTGCCCGAGATCGAAGGGGAGGACACAATTCATGAACCTTGCTGGTGCGATCCGAGGGCACTAGTTGACGTCATTATCGCAGCTGAAGACAATTATAACTTCAACGCCACCAGCTGTGTAGCATAAAACGCCTTCGGCACCTGCCTGCTCCACCTTAGACGCCATGACGAGCAAAGCAATGAAGGCCCATCAGGCTACTGCTGCAATCCCCCAGTTCACCTCAAAAGATTACTTTTCTTTCTTCCTCGCGGGTATGTCTCAAAAAAACTATATCTCCTAACACGCGATTCTGAAAACATCCGACATATCAGGAGCACTATGCTGCACGTAAGTCTCCCCAATAACTCACAAAGACCATGCGTTAATACAAGTGAAGGATCACCCACGGTGCAATGACGCGTGAGGCTCATTGTTTTTAGCCTAGCGTTCAAGTACTTTCGTGCTTATCTTTGACCCGCCGTCCACTCGTGCAGCTATCGATGTTGTGAAGACGCGAATTCAGATTGACCCCGCATACAAGAAGCTGAACATGTTGAACGGAACGCGTTATGTTATCGCAACAGAAGGTCCCAGAGCTCTCCTCACGGGTTTCGGCCCAACTGCAGTTGGTTATCTTATTCAAGGAGGCGCAAAATTCGCTGGTTACGAGTATTGGAAGAAAACAGCAGCCGAGTATGTAGGTGGCCCGGAGGCGGCAGTAAAGTATCGAACGGCAATTTACCTTGGATCAGCCAGCATTGCTGAGTATGTTGCGATATACTGATAATTTTCTAAATTTCCTACATTCCATCCTAGGTTCTTTGCAGATATCCTCCTGACACCTTTAGAAGCCACTCGGATTCATCTCGTGTCAGACAGAACTTACGCAACTGGACTTGTCACGGGTTTCACTCGTCTGGCGCGTGAAGGTGGCATACGCGAGCTATACGCAGGCTTTGTTCCGATTCTCTGCAAGTGAGCCTACAATGACCGACGACTTCTGCATAAATAATGTTCTGTCCAGACAGATACCTTACGCTATCGGGCAATTTACGGTGAACGAGCTCTGTCACGAGATCGCCTTTCGTTCAATGTCCGAAGAAACCCGTCGCACACTCTCCAGTACCAGCAAATTTACGATACAACTCGGTAGCGGCATCATCGCAGGTTTTGCAGCAGCCATTTTAAGCCATGTAAGTATCTGCCAAGTCGAGTCTCTTCACCCAGATTGTCTGACCTCTGGAACGATGGCATGCAGCCAGCGGATACCCTACTGAGTCAGATAAACAAGGGACACGGACCAAAGGGCTCTATGCCACATCGACTTGCAGTGCTTGCTCGTGAGGCTGGTTTCCGCGGCCTTTTCGCTGGTCTCGGACCTAGGATGGTTATGACCGCAGGCCTTGTGTCCGGGCAATTCTTACTATACGGTGCAATAAAAGAAGGCAAGCATCAAAGAAGGTTCACATGCTACTCGTTAACCTTTCACAATAGCTTTGGGCGCACCCCCTGGTATGGAGATACACAAAGAGACTAGTGCTGTCGTTTGATGGACACTAAGATTCCTCAAGACTCGACTTAGAAGGTTTCGCTTGTATTTTGTACAGTCACGGCACACACGGGTAGAATGCAACATTCATGCTGATCTCCAGGCCAGAGCAATGACAGTAACCATAGCCATAAGTTTGTCGGGAGATAACATCGTGAGGTTCATCGATGGTCTCCTTCAGGGGGACCTGAGCTAACGGTATTTCGCTGTGCCTGTGACCGATAAGCAAGTGACTCGGAGGAACTAGTGTTGAGGTTACCTGCACACTTCCCGTCCTCACACGCTGTAAACTATCGATAACGGGCGCCCAGCTTGAGCCGTATGACTTGGGTGTTCCTTGAAGCTTGAAGCTTGGCGAGGGGCTGAAGTGCGTCTGTGCCTGTCTTGGGCTCTGCCAGTAGTTCGATATGAGCCTGGTATGTTGCAAACTTGACCTATCGAAGACCCAGAATGCATTTCTTGGATCATTCGTCTCGAAACCAATGAATATATACCCTTTAATTGATCGATGATAAGCCAGCGCGCTTCGAGGATGGCTTGTAATCACTTCAAAAGCCCTTCAATTTTTCTGCTACACTTTTAGTCGCAAGCTCAGACATCAACCATACAGGATCTTGGAAGTAGGATGATTAGGTCTTGAAGTACTTAATCTTTGTGACGGGCGCTATGATGAGAGGCGGTTAACTTGAAGGAGGCTGAGTGGAAACCACTTAGTTTACTAGCAGACTCACCAAGCCGAAGGTCTATCCACCAGTTCACTCGAGACAGAGTTTGAGACAGGAAGATGCTTATTCCCCGAGAACTGAGTGAAAGGCTTTGCTTGTATTTTACAGAGTCACAGCAACCCTTACAATGGTATCATACGTATGGATAGAGTATAATCATTCATGGGGAGCCCGACCAAGTGCCTCTACAAGTCTTGATTTGATATCTTTTTCATGAGGGTCGTTCGTGAGATCCATGGCCAGAAATTTGTAGGTGGCGATCCCAGCGGCCTTGATATTTTCTTGCTCCTCCGTAGTCATTTTCTCTTCCAAAAGCTGCCCAAGTTCATGGTCACCCAACAATTTGCTTGACGTACCAGTGAATAATCATGGGGTGCGCAAGATGAAGGAAAACTACCTGACGTACTGCGCACGCTGCGCAATACGGGACGGTAAACCAAACATCGTAGCACATTGAGCTGCATGCGAATTGCGGGAAAGACCCGGGGAGATACTGGTTCGTTGATTAGGTACGTCGATGATCGTATAAACACAGAAGGTACCGATAAAGATAGGTTATCTTTTCTCCAGGGGCGACAACAGATGTAGGTTCCAGTCGTTCGTGACCAGTTGATTCTGAGTCTCTAGATATCGAGACGTCACCAGGATTGAGGCTGCCTTTACTTGAAGTGAAGAGCACCTGCATATGGAGAAATGTGATTGGAGACTTGTGGGGATCGAGCATGTTGTTCTGGAAGATTTCATGCAAATGTGTGGCAGCTAAAACCTTAGGACACTGAGATCCTCTGTTGAGAAGATGCTTGATGACACCGCAAAACAAACCAGTCCCGTCTATGGATAAGTAAGAATAGACAGTTTTGCTTGTACCGTAAAGCGAACGAGCCTGCAGGGATCGTCCCCTTTCCGAATTCGTCAAGGAGAATGAGAGAGTTTGCGGTACAGTTTCGGAGGGCTAGGGAGACCTGGTTGAGATCAATCATAAAAGCAGATTGGGCCTTGCAGCTAGTTCAGCATGGAAGGGAATCGGAGGCACTGCGATAATACTTTGGATACTGATTCCCGAGTCTGTATACGAGTAAAGACTGCAGAGAGGGGTTAGTTGCCATAAAGCGAAGAGGTCCAGAACGTCACTTTTGTCGACAATTCCCAGAGTGGCAGATACCGCTGGAACAAAACTTGACGGGGTCATGAAGCATGGAAGCAGCCATAAGTTCCTTACCAGCCGATCTAAGTTGTCATTGATGAGTTACAAGTGGTCCAATAACTCAGAGCGGTTACCGACCTGGGCCATATATTGAATCAGAGCAACCTGTATTTATTTCAATACATCCTCGCATATGACTGGTCAAATCTTTACCTGTTTCAGGTAGACGCTCTGCATTGTGCAAGAAGGAATTTAGCTGATATTGCGACGTGTAACTTGAACCTACTTTTCCGCAAGCATTTGCGCCAGTGCACAAAACAATGCTGTTACACGTTGGTAGGCTGTCAACCTCTGTCTGCGGTTTAACGCTGTCACCAAAACCGATACCAGCTACAAGCTGAGCACTATTGGGAACAAAAATGTCGACTACCTGCTCTTGTAAGGGATGTCTTACGAGAGAAGGTTACTAATGTAGCGAGTAGCATTCCACAACGCTCACCGTCCTTGATCGATGTCAATGATGGGATCCTCTGACATCTGAGGCCGGCAGTAATTGTATGCCCGAGAAGCCTCGGCGAAGGCAAGCAGGCAGTCCAGTTCTGCACAAACATCACACGCGTGTCTCATCCCTTCACTGAATACAAGGATCCGTTCCAAGAGCTCTTGGACGATCTCTATTTCACGGTCTGTTTCCCCTGAGTCTCTTACTGATGAGAAGATATCAATATCTCACCGACTATCGCTGGGTGGAGATCGCCGATATGCGTGTCCATGTCTTTGACCTAAATTGCACATTTTCCCGGGAAAAGGTTCAAGGCAAGCTTACCATGCATCTCTTCCGATTTGAAATACACATGGGCACTAAAAAACACCATTTAGTCACAAAGTCAATCATTGACAGAACTTATCACTCGCTCTGAGGAGAACTGAGCGATTTAGTCAGCCCGCTACATCAGATATGACAAGGATAACGTCGGGACTCACCTGGAAGCTCCATCCATCTAGAACCTTGATACCCTCCTCAGACCTCCATTCCTCCTGCATCGGAACGCAGATCAAAAAGCCTGCCGACGGAAACCATTGAATATACACTTATACTAGGTTCCAGAATGCATCACCTAGCTGTGGGAAATACACCACGTTCAGAGACGCCGTATAATCCACAGGAATCTTCTGGCACATCTGCTCAGCGACCTTGGACTGTAACATGAATGAGCAAAATGACAAAGCATCTTTGAGACAAGAATAACTTCACCAAGACAGCGTCCAATCCAGCGTAAACATGTTTCCTCTGATCTAGTTCTTCGTCGATGTACGGCCTAACACATATGCGATTATTGTTGGTGGATTCCTCCCAATCAATCTAACCAGTGAAAGGTACATCAGTAAATATAAACAATGATACAAGCGCTTACTGTCTCGTTGACAGCATTTCCGGTGTCCTTGAAGCTCGCAATGTCCAAAGATGCAACCAACTAACAGCTCGTTCAATCCAGCTTCTCCTGGTGAGCTAGTCACTAATACCATACCTTTCGTACAACTTCAACTTGATCACCTCCGTGAAGTTCCGCCAGGGCGTCGCGTAGCATTGCAGAGTGATATGTGAACTTCGGTTTGACGTCGGATTGAATGTGAAATGAGAACTAGGTAAACCATACCTTTACTAGGCCTTGCCAATCACCGACGCCACCTTTCCCGGACCGCAGGAGCCCGAGGATCCTAGGAATATTCTTGACACCCTTCAAGTGTGTTTGCAAAGCACTCGCAGGTGCTAAGTTCTCCGGATGTAGAAAGCATTCAATGGCGTCATGGCGGGCTGCAATGACAGGAATGGACAGAGACGGGCGCATGAGCCAGGTGCGGAGCAATGAACGACCCAAGGGTGTCCGAGTATTGTCAAGGATACCTGTAGCATATTGATGAACAAGACGATATCGAAAGTCGTGACAACATACCAAAAAGCGACAACCCTTCTTTTGTCTTATCAGAATGGACAGACGCATGACTCTCGTTTTCGAATATCTGAAGGGAACTGTGCTTTACTGGTCAATGTATTCCCAGGGGCAACACCCTGATGCCTCGCTTACAAAAGTGCGTCAGCATTGATATGCATGACCTGATCTCTTAGAAAGGGTTCAACGCAATGCAATGTAAAGCGTTCGCGATACCGACTTACATGGTCAATACTTCGATGCCGGAGATATTGAGCCCCTCGACTCCTGCATCATCATCCAATTCGCCCGCTGCTCGCTCCCTCGCAAGGTAGTCGAGCAGAGCGCCGAGGCATGAAATCTATAGTTTCACAAATGAGACTACACTGCACCCGAGTATCTAGACGCACACAAAGAGAGGATTCCATGGATGCATAGTTGGCCAATCTAATTGCTGCATTCCATCTTTTCATAGTTGGGTCGCCTGTCGCCTGTTTGCGTTTCTGCATAAATTCATATGCGTTTCTTGGCTCAGCGCCTGAGCCGCTGTCGGATGACAAACATTGACCAGGATCTTCAGTTGTCAACTCAGAGAGAAAACGAAGCGACAGCAAGCGGTCTCTCCCTCTATGAGGAGTAAATTCTTTATGTGGCCTGATTTGAAAGACCCCTCCAGAAGCCTCAGCTGAGTCATTGGGTTAAGTACCTGCGCATATATGCAATGGCAGTAGAGAGCACACCAAATTTCTGAAGGACCGATATAAACGGGTCATCGGCTTTGGAGCTGGTCAGCACTACGTCAGCGTTACATTGTTCGAGAACTGGTGCAGGTTCAGATGGGCGAAATGATGAGAAGGATTCGACTCAACGCATGTTGGTAAGATCGAAGTGAACATCCTCTTGCGTATCTTCAAGCACATAGACTATACACCTGACAGAGTCATAGTATGCGCCTGCAACGCGTCCTCTAGAGCGGATGCACTTATATGCACTGATAGCACATATTCATTTGCATAACTTACGATTGGCAGGAAATCGTCAAGCAGATCTAACTAGATGGTCAGCTCAATGGGACACGACTGTCTTTGCGAAACTTCACCTTCGATAGGCTCGCATCGTCCTCTGAGCTACCATTTTCCATATCTGCTACCGCTGCCACCGGTTCGGAGTTGCCCTCCCATCTTACTTTCTTTCGTGGCAGCTGGATGCTCTCTTCAGTGCTGGATTCAGCTGTCTGGTTTTGCTCGTGATTTGGTGCGCTCTTAGTAACATTCTTTTTACGATGATTAAGCCTGTTTTGTCTTGTCCTCTTCATGTTGTTCCGATGTATGTCTGTAGATGATGAGCTGTAATGCAATACGTTATAGTTTTGTTAACGTTACGTTCTGGCGGGCGCTTGTTTGGCAAAGCCCTTGGATCCAAACAACTTACAAACTTACATTTGTCAAATCTGAATGGCATTGGCATGGTATGGCACGCGCGATCTCAGGTATTGCTAACGCCAATACTTCTTAGCATGTCATTCATTCGTGTAGGTAACCGAAAATCCCGCTTATGCCTTGTATATAATCTTTTCATCTTTATGTTCTAATAATACTGGACTCCGAGTTATCAGGGATGCGCGAGCAGCCAAGTAAATCTGTCAATAGA
>QLOO01002746.1:0-29802 GCA_003313855.1 Suillus sp. MG131 | reverse complement strand
CACCTCGGCCGGATGATCCGCCCATTTCAGAGAAACACTGGGCTCTTATCTCAGAATGCTGGCGCCCGATCTCGAGCACGGAAAGCCGTCCGACAGCTCTACAATTGGTCGTCACTATCAGTCAAGAAATCGCCAATTATTCAAGTGAAACAAATGGCGCATGCCGTCTGTTCCGATCCGCCCTAACTGTGGCCAAAGACTCTCGTCCATTTTTCAAACCGTTACCTGGACCCACAAGGCACAGGCAGCCGCCGAAGTTGTCATACCCAACTGAAGATGATCCTGTCGATTCCATTTTCGCGTTTTCCCCCCCAGACCGTGAAGACGAGACGGTCATGCCTCACGCTCTTGGGGCGTTGTCGCGACAAGAGCAGACCAAATCTCGTCACAGAAATCCTCCCATAAACACGCTTTTCGTGGGCAATCTTCCGAGGAGCACAGGGGATTATGATGACTATCTTGAAACTCGATTAAGGTCCTTATTTTCTCCGCGCCCGGGATATAGAAATTTACAGTTCACCCGCAAGAGCGACGGGCGGATGATGTGTTTTGTCGACGTAAGATATTTTATTCCACTCACAGCATTCTGATTTATGGCGATCGCAGTTTCAGGATGTACATCATGCCACAATGTCTCTCAACGACCTCACTGGCTCCACTCTCGGTGGGCTCATAAGAAGTGGTGGTATTCGTCTGTCGTATAGTAAAACACCTATGGGTTCCCGCAGGCCATATAGTGCGGGTACGGGCGCATATGCAACTTCTCCAAGCTTCGGAGCCTAAGTATAATACCTATCATCGATTAGCTTGCATGATAATGTATTTCACCGTGGTGGTACAACATAAACCGTATATCTTCAGGTGGTTACTGTACTAAATTGTATCGCAAGTGACCAAAAAATCACGTGGTTTAGATCCGATCGGGGCGACATAGTTCAAGCCGAAGTGCTACATCCAACTTGTTTGCATGCAATCCATCCCTCGAAAACCCGCTTCAGACTCACTGACATCGCTGAATAATGTGGACACATTCCCCGGAATATTGAACACCAAAATGACATTGCAAATGGGACGTCCAAGATCAATGAAGTTCGTGCTTTCATTGTATTCGATGCTCTAATAGTATATTGAACGGAAGCATCCAGAGGCAAGAAACGAGCGAGAGATTCGTCCCCAAGCTCTTCTTCACTCTCTTCGACTCACTCGGAGGCTCCTGTCATCGCGCCTCCAGTGAAAAAACGTGCGTACGTGACTATCTTCGATTTGTGACCTCACCTGAATAAAGATGCACATAGCTAAGAGAGCAGAGACAAGGCAATGCCCTGCATGTGCAGAATTGATCCCTGTGCGTCTGCTTGCTGCTCATGCGGCTTTTGAGATGCAAAGGGTGGAAGATATCATTCAGCATATTGGTGAGGCGGAGGTCTTGGCAGAAGTCGACGACTTGGAAGAAGGGTGCGTTTAGATATTTGCCGCTACATGGCACAGGCAAATGACATCACCCATTTCAGCCCGAGCAACCGCGCACGGCGCTCTGCACTCAAAGCTCGTAAATCCCTCACCACCTCCGTACCATTCTCTTCCACATCACCTGCTGCCATTGGGAAGACCATTCAAACCATTACGCGTCGACGAAAAGCCCGACATTTGCGCCTCAAAGAACTTGCTAAGGAGCATGAGGCAGAGTCCTGGATTGTGGAAGTTGAGGGAGGGACGTCGTGTCCTGTGTGTGCACAGGCAATCAGAGGCGATCGGGATGTCGTCGAAGCACATGTGGATGCATGTCTAACACATGAAAGCGCTAGGTTGGAACGAGAGCGGTTGCAGGAAGAGGATCTCGATATAGGTGGTGGTGAGGGTAGCGTTACGACGAGGGTCATAACAAGTGCAAGTCTACGAGGTCAGTACGGAGGCCACAACACGACACAAAATATTGCTGATTCTATAGATAGGCACTGGTATCCATGTTCGATCATCTAATTCACTGGACGTCGATGATGAAGTGGACATAGATGGCGAGGATGAAGCAGTGTTCGGAGAAGCACAGTTTGGCGAGGCTGATGTCTTGGCTTTACCTTCAAGTGACCGGGTTTTGCACCCTGAGAATGAAGATATCGACGTCGACATAGATGGTCATCTAGGAACTGCCCAAGAACGACAGACGCTTAGACATCTGGTGGTTGAGGGCAAGGTCTTAATGAAGCGGGCAGATATTATAGAGAGCAAAGTGATTCAATCGATCGAGATGAACCAGCTCGACCTCGACATTTTCACTGCGCGCTCGCGAAACGACACTAGCGCACTTATTCTGGCTCTGGAAAACAAGCTTAAAACTCTAGTAAGTTCAAGGCATGAATAATATACACCCTTCGACTAAAACATCATAGGAATCTAATGTTGGCTTAACATCTTCACCTAACCTGTGCCGTATTTGTCTTTCACAGTATACCGAGCCAACTGTGTCGACAGGGTGCTGGCACACATGTTGTCGTGAATGTTGGCTTCGCTGTCTGGGGGCAACCAAGCTCTGCCCCATGTGCCAACGAATTACCAGCGCAGCAGAGCTGAGAAGGGTGTATATGTGACGTCGCGAGCTTAATCTTGCTTTCGATACCTATAATATAGCATATTGCATTGTATTTTGGATGAGATACTGTCTTGTTTATTCCTTTAAGTAAACATGATCATCAGCTTTCGATTCTTCAAAACAGAATTTTGCGTGCAAAGTAGTGCTCATATCTGGCCTAATACCATCGACATGTACCACAGAATAAACCAGTTCAAATTGAAACGGTTACAAGCGGTGGAGATTCAGGACCCTCGCATGGAGAGCCACCACGGAATATAATCATGGCAAGTGGAAGAGGGGAGGGGTAAAACTTACCTGCCTTGGCAGATACGTTCCATCGGCACCACATGATAGACCAACCAGAATTGATTAATAAAACCTTAAACCCCCAGCAGCACCTGATCGAGCGAAGAACTGAGCAGAAAATTGGCTTTTTTTAAGTAGACTGAATTATAAAATACAGCTGGAGGTGCGTATGCAAGGAATGATTCCTCATGCGAGTGGGCTTATGAGCCTAGTTCAACGTGTTAAAATTTTCCGAGGTCAGCTAAAAGCACTGAGACAACGCACTTAATAAGGGTGGGTTGAGGCGTGCTCCGAGTATAGCCAATGTAAATGATAAGCGGTATCCAGCCATAGTGTATCACAGTCTGCAGAGAGTCAGTAATTCTGTTCAGGGCAGGATGTGAACCAACGTACGCGGCCAACCTCCACAAGTTTCGTGATACGTTCCTGTGTAGGACAATAAGTATTCGACACGACAATTATTTGAACATTAGCCGAACCTTGGTCTCTTCGGAAGGCATTTTGTGCAAATGTTTGATGACGGCGCGAACTAAGAAACTTGAGCTTGAGCGCCCTCGAAAATGGTAAGTCCCTTCATTTGCAACTCCGACTACTTTTCTTGATCACTGCAGCAAGATTAGCTGCTTATTATCTCTGAAAATGCCTGTACGGTCATCCTCATCAGCGGCGTACATACAGAGCAGTTCACCAAGTTCAAATGGTGTACCTTCGTGAGTTCACCAAAAACACATTAGACGATATAGTTGGTCTGATGGACTGCTAGGACGCGCCCAACTTCACTAACGATTCACCCGTCCGCACTCTTCTCGATCCTTGACCACTACCTTCGGCGAACAGATGCTCAACATCGTGTCATTGGTACCCTTCTTGGTACACGCACAGACTCTACTGTTGACGTCAAATCTGCATTTGCTGTCCTCCACTCGGAGACTGATGAGCAGGTTGCAGTAGATATGGACTACCACCGTGCCATGTACGACCTTTGCACTCGTGTTAGGCCAAATGAAACCATTGTAGGGTGGTACTCGACTGGCTCAGACCTAAATACATACTCTGCCTTGATTCAAAATTTCTATTCCCAAGAGACCGCACCAAATCAAGCGGTACACGTTGCCCTTGATACTGGAACAGAAGAGGGCAAGGGTGCTGGGGTGAAGGCATATGTAAGGTATGTGCTATACCCTCCATTTCATGCAGTTTCCCTGATTTTATATTTTACCGATTCAGCTCTCCAGTTGGGATCTTCCCAAAACCTGAAAATTGTGTATTTGTTCCAATTCCTTGCGAACTTCGCTTCCATGAAGCAGAACGCAGCGGCCGTGAGTTCAAGCCTAACAGGTCTACCGATATACCATCGATTGAATTTCTTGCTTTAGTTGACCTGCTGTTGTCTCCGAACCCGTCATCCAACCAGACCGACCTTGATGTTCTTGCATCCTCATTGACAGACGTGCAAAACATGCTCAACAGAGTACTTGCCTATGTGCAGTCTGTCTTGCGGGGTGAGGTTGTTGGGGACAAGGCAGTCGGCAGGTATCTTATGGACGTATTGGGTACTGGCGTGGAGGAAGATGGTGGTTGGACCGCAGGACTGCAGGACACTCTGATGGTAACATACCTCGCAAACTTGGTCCGAAGCCAAGCCGAAGTTTCTGCAAGATTAGCGTTGACCACCGCAGCATAAGCAACAGTGCGTATTCCTCGTTTCGATTACGATTGAAGCCATTCATGTGACCACCTAGCTTAAATCGCTTTCTGCTGATATTCCAAGCTTCAATCTGCGAAAAATAGGTGGCTCGTATCAGTGCACTGTAGTCTGCTGTACCAGTCATCCTCATAATCCTCTGTGCGGAACAGCCGCTTTCGGTAACCCCAGTTGTATGCGGTTACTTCAGATAATGTTGCAATCGCCATTATTCTTCGCGCAAAGGGGAGAAAATATGATTAGAATTGATTAGAATTGAGTGGACCTTTGCCCTAGCGGTGCCAGGTGTACGTCTCCCATGCTCACTGAACCTTGAAGGCGGACCATCTCATTGGGGATGTTGTCCATGTATCTTTCAAGCTGACTGTAGCTTCGACTTTACTAACTCGAGCCCGACCTATCAGAGGATCTGATTATAGTTGACTTATGGTTACGTTCATGAATCCCTGGTAACAAAATCTTGACCAAGTCCATTTGGTGCCAAGCAGGACATGTAATACAGAAAGTAGGACAACTGAGTGCGGGCATCTACATAACCATCGGTCATGTCACAACACCCTCCCTCAGCTTAACAATCCGCATGACCAGACTTCCCCCAGGTCCTGACGAAGTATACAAAAATGCACGGGACAACAGGAGACTACAACACGAACATCTCCAACGAAATATATCCTCTCCGATCTCAGTAGACGTCTTTTATTTCAGTGGCCTTCAATAGCGAAGCAGGGAGCGTCAATAGCTCCATGTGCACGTCCATCTCCACGGTGCTAAACACATTCACATCGATCGGGAGTTCGATATTCAGGAAAGCTACAGAAAGACTTTCAAGGCTCTGGAACAAAGCCCATATCATCCACTGAGGCAGAATGTTCTTCAGAGCCAATAGCTCCCGAAGATCGACCATTGGTATGGTTTGTCTATAACGTCAACTGAGGGCAATTTTACAGCGAGTTTCAAGATAGCAAAGCGCTGTGTCTTCAGCGTGCGCCAACGTACTATTCATGATTAATCGACAGAGTAAAGACATCGCAGTCTCTGCAATCTTTCTCCCTGCCCCGCTCAGTTACGCTGTTACGCACAATGACGCAGGTAACTATGTAAGGGAAAGTCATCTTCCATCAAGGTATCAAAAGATGACATACTACAATTCTGATCAGCTATTGAATATTCTCGAGTGCTGTAAATCGTGTCGGACAGCGAGGATTTCGCCAAGCGGCCATGTCGTAGCAGGCCGATCATCTGCATCGTTGCGATGCATGCCTACGAAAATTCCAGTATGCATATCCTTATTCTGTGACACTTCCGCTTCGACCAGGGGTTTCACTGAGTGGAGCAAAAGCTGCTGTGAACTATAGGGTCCTATCGTATTCAAGCGAACAGCTGAGGAGAGAAGTGAACGTGCATGGAGAAACAGGAAAAGGTGCTGAGCTCGGACTAAAACACAATTATGATTTATATCAACGATTCGAACATCGAACATACGAAGTGATATCCCAAGAGCACCAGTAAGCACGCCCCAACACACAGGCAGATGGCCATGCGTCTTTTCCCCGCGAACCATCAATTTCAGACGATCGATAAGGGCGGTCAAGCTCCTTGAGAGATGGTCTTCATCGCTAAGACCTGAAGGGCAAGCAAACCCTTTGGCGTACAATGTGAGGAGTGCTACCCCCTGGGCTTTCGAGGCGCGCTTAGCTACATGATTGAGCGTCATAGTTTCGTACAGCTCGTCCAGCTCGAGCAATTTTTGAATTGTAGCGTCATGATCGATCTCTGGCTTGCCCTTGAGATCCTTGAATGAATCTACTACGCGATGGGCATCCGAAACAAATGGAAGGGCGCTTCGGGAATAGGTATGCAGGCTGTCTTGAATGAAGGCGACTGTGCCCGCTGTAGCCGCTTTTCCCTTCCCCGTGCTTGATGTAGATGAAAGAGAGAGGAATCCATGCGTTCCATAGGACTCGAATCCAGAGGATGCGACAAATGAGCCGGTGGGTAGATTAGAGTCTGCGAGGAGAAGTAGAACATATGTTTCATCGAAATCGGTATCCATGATGGCGGTGCTATATGATCGTTCTTTGTAACATAGCTATAGTCCGGCGGAACACACTCACTCTCAAACTGGGACCCTAAAGTAGTCTATTGTGCAGGGGTTCTGCAAGGTTTCAGTCAGGGTATAAATCCGCACGTGAGTTAGACGAATTATATTTCATTGATCCAGAAGCATCAAACCATTCACAGTAGAGTAGTATACATAACGTGCGTATGGAACGCGTGTAGATGGGAATGTCGAGAAAATGCTGGGTGGTAACCCGAAGTTCAGAAAACAGGTGGTATGCAGAATCGAAAATATGAGGACGCGAAATGCAAGCCACCGAGTCAACGCAGGGGACAAGAACTCGAAGGTACCTAAAACAACAAGTGGTAAACTAGTATAGTAGAGATATCAGCAGGTTGACGTGCGAGCAATAGGATAGTTGAATCTGTGGGAGCGAATGATACGAACGCAAAGACGAAGAAGAAAACAGCCCGATTGTGAGTATGTAGGATGGAGGATTGCGATTAATGGTTGCGAAAGGGGAAAAATAAAAAAATGGAGGCGACGGCGAAGTTGACAGTCCGAGAAGTGAGTCTGGGGGAAAACCATGCGATCAATGAGAAATGGAGGGATGTCAATCATGTCGTGGAGTGGTAAGTACAGATATATATATAACTTGCAGATTTGTGCTGTAGATGCTTGCATGCGGACTGTGAGAATACGAGGGAATTTAAGTTCGTCCCTTTAACCGGCCCTAGCGGCCTCTAGTGTGGTCGATGAAGGCGACAAAGCGCGATGCGGGAAATGCTGCGGGTGATCGGGAGCCAGGGAACCTTCTAAGCTCTGATCGGGTATCAAGGAATGCGATGGAGGGAGACCATTCGCGCGCGAACGAGGTGATGCAAGCGGTAAACCGAATGGCGAAAAAGTTGAAGGTGCACCATTAGGTGAAGGCAGCCCAAAGGCTTGCGAGCCACGAGGGAAGGCGTTCGCATTGCTGACGGACGGCGCAGGCGCCAAACCAAAGTTCGTGGATGACGGAGGGGGAGAGAAGAACCGTGGAGGGGGCGGTGATCTTGAGTAGCCATACGCTCCAGATAGAGATGTCGTGTTCGAACTATCGCGCCTTATCCCTATAGACGCGTCGACATCGAAGGGGTGGCGAACTTGGAATGACTCAGGGGGGAATGGGGATGCGACACCAGAGTGACCAGAGCCTTGCTGTTGTTGAACCAAGGATGCGCCGGTACCAGCACTGGTTGGCGTGCGTACGCCCAATGGGTTCTTGCTGTATGATAAGCGGATACCGCCATTCTTGACGATGCCACCGAGAGTATTACCATACAGTTCATTGAGAGCTTTCGTGGCAAAATGCACATCGTCGAACTGCACAGATCATGAATGAGCCATTGCGTCGTGCTCAACTACAATCACTTACCTCAACGAAGCACATTGGACCGTTGCTTTTTTGCCTAAAGCATAACTTCCTATACCCCGGGCGCCGAGAGAAAAGTTCCCTCAGGCTATCCTCCAGAAATCCTGCAGGGTAACCATTGCCAACGGGCCCTGTCGGAAGGTTGCCCACGTACAATGTATTGATAGGCGGGTTCTGGTCGACAACGACATTCCTTGGGCCTGCACCGACAGCATTCCCCGCACTCGTTGCACTACCCCCTCCATTGATTCCAGTAGACGAACTTGCAGATCCTGATTGGGAAGCAGGCGATGGAAGCTGAGGTGAGCCAATACCAGCACTGCCCGAACTGGGTTGTGCACTGGTGCTAACTGCGAGGAGGACCGGCCTATCACCCTCATACCCTCCGGCAGAACTTGACGTAGCACTGCCCGGTGCCATCAACTGAGACTGACTCTGCAGGTGTAAAGACTCTTCCAGCTGGGAAGATAGGGGATAAAGCGAGCGCAACGCGCCAGAGCGGTGCGGCGGAAGCATCATATCGTCCTCATCGCTTGGTGAGAAGGCCGCATGAGAAAGTGGAGGAGACTCGTCCTGAGGGGATGAAGGTCGAACTGGTATCATAGAGGACTTCCGAGCTGCATACAGTGACGAAAGGGTTTGCGGAATGCCCGATGCCTCCCTCTCACGCGGGGAGGGTGCATCCCAAGGTCCGATACTTCGGGACTCGCGGTGACCATTGTGGTCAGGAGTTATGTTGCTGGAGCCATCCCGACCAGTCTGAGCGATGATGTTACCATATCCATTTCCCATAAGTGGGCTGTGACCGTTGCTTCCACCCTCTGTTAGCCCAGAGATGGACATCGACCCACCCGCAGGAGACAGGAGACCACTTTGTGAATGACGGGATAAAGTGGGGGCAGAAACCGGATGGAAAGGTTCAAAAGCAGGAGTATTTCCAGGCAGTATTCGAGAAGCATCAGTCTGGAATTGCTTGAGGTCCTTGCTGCGCCTGACCCTCTCTTCTTCATCAGCTTGAGCGCGCTCACGGGCACCACGCATGAGTCCCAGGCCAAGCGCCTCCCTACGCCTGTCACGCATGGTGTTCTCCCGCTCGTCTTCGCTGCTGTCCCCAAGCCTCCCCTCGCGCCAGCTAGACCCGCCCAGCCCCACTGGGTTTAACTCCCTCTCGCGTGGGGAGAGAATATCAGAATTGTTGCCGGTAAGCGCAGCCAGATTGTTCAAATTGAGATTGTTGTTGAGACCAAGGCCGGCGAGATTGGCGATGATATCAGCATTGCTTCCAAGACCGCCAAGCGAGCCTATGCCTCCGCCACCTCCGATGTTCCCCATACCACTACCTAGAGAAACACTTCCGCCACCTCCAGACGTCGTGGTACCCATGCCAACGCCTCGCTTGGTGTGCAAGTTCTTCTTCGCCATTTCAGCCTTTAGAATTGCACCTTTCTCGATGTCGACGCGGCGGCCCTGAAGTAGGTCTCTCGCCTCGAGCGCCTCCTGACGAGTGCGGAACTTGGCAAAACCTATGATCTGCTTCCGGGGTGGCTGACCACCTAACCCTTGTCCCACTTGGAAGTGCGAAGGCTCATCTAGAGGCATGGCGAGGGGTGGCCAGGAGGTCGTCGGACCATCTCGTCCATTATCAATCACAACCCCTCCTTGATTGACGGTGACAACATTGTAGGGATCATTGGAGCCGGCGCCCAAATAACCGCTATAAGCACCTCCGCGGAGAGGGAGACCAGATGGAGTCGTCGAAGTCGTTCCACCGACCGACCCATATGCTGTATATTCCTTGTTTGGGATCTTGAGGGTCGCGGCTTCAAAGCCGGAGGAGAACGTAAACATATTCTGGAACTCACGCTCCTACAAGTAAAATGTCAGAAGTTGCGGGACGTCAAAAAGACCCAGCACGAACCTGCATGTCATCAGGAAATCCGACTACGAAAATGGTCGAGATCTCCTCTGGCAATCCATTATTGACGCTCTGCGACTCGACGCTTAAATTCATCTGCCCGACGCTACCCATGGGCCTTGCACTGCTTGCTGACACCCCTGCAGCGCCACTGTTGGACTGTAAGTGGGGACCGTAAGGCGTCTGGCTTTGAAGGTGCATGCCATTGAGATAAGGTATCTGAGAACCAGAGTTACTGTGCGATAGTGAATGATAAGCGTCATGGACTTGTGATTGGTGTTGGCCCTTTGAAGAATGCGCTTGGAGGAACGGGTCCAAAGACGAAAATTGTTGGGGAACCTTACCGCCTCCTAACGGAGAGGTGGTTCCGAAGTCATACCCGCCGCGTGACTCAAATGCAGCAGACCTGGAAGCGCCCTGCTGAGATTGCTGAGAGAGTTGGTGCTGCAAACTTAAGGGTTGATGGGACCCAAATATCTCGTTTGTGTTTGAATAAGGTTGTGAGGGGAGACCGTCTGGTTGACGCAGGCGATATGAACTGGTGGCGCTAATACTGGAAGCATTGCCACCACTGATTCCGTTATAAGCGCTCAAAGACGACCTCAACGACCCAGCGCCGAAGTCGTTTGGAGACTTACTCCCTCCAAGACTCTGCTTAGGGGAGATATCGTCTGAAAGGTACTCCGGGAGATGGAAATTATTGGATGTGTTATACATGGATTGAACTCCGCCATGAGAGAACAATGACTCCGAATTTCGATGATGATTATCATCAATGTGTTGCTGAAGAAGGGAAGTGCGGTGTATACGGTCATTCTCGTGGTTGGCATTGAAATCGATATTGCTGGGGGAATCAGGCCTATTCGTAGGTGGGATATGAAATTGCGCTTCAGGAGATGGCGCTCCTGAGCCAGAGTTGGAGTTTGAGTGAGACATGGCAGGTTGGGGAGATGGATGAATGGGTTCTGCGTCTCCTTGGGCTTCGAGAGAATCGAGCAACGAACGATTAATGAGGTCTTCTTCGAGCCTTTGGATGGGCGGAGGAGTGGAAGCTATGGACGCCAGATTGGTAGGATGGTGAGCGGGGGTGATTACAAACAAGTGTATGTGGGATGGCTAAGACTAGAAATTGGACATCAACAGCCGTATAATGTTATGAATGTGGTACGGACGATCGTGGGAGGTAGCGCGAGACGGTGTTTGCTGATATGGCTACAATCGAAAAACAAACTGGCAAAGAGGTGTGTATATGGGCTATGAGTGATTGCGAATGACAGAGAGAAGGTGGATGGCGTTGGCGATGAACGTGACAGCGATGAGCAACAGCGGTCGACGTGCGCGACGCGTGGGAGTAGATAAATAAGATAGGTCAACACTGAACGGGCAACGAAGCGACAGCAATGGAGCGCACGAAAAGATGACAGACGACGAGCGGAGTGATTAGGTCGTCGCCGTGGACGGTGAGGAAGGGTGTCTTGTCGCTGTGGTTATCGACGTGGAAGGTGCGATCGAGGTTGTCAAAGTGTGAAGGAACAAAAGGAAGCGCGCGGGGCCGACCCAGAATTCAAACCGAAAAAAATTAACACCACCAATTATTTGTGTCACGAACGTCACACTTTCTCCCACGCACAGACCCTAACCTTAATTCTTTCGCACGCACACACCCTCTATTCAACAAACGCACAGACCATCTCCTTGTGCATATAATGTAGTTTCTGGACGCTGATGGGCGGTAGGGAAGCCAGAGGGGGGTGAAGCTTTTGAAGGATGGTTGACGATGTAATAGCTCTACCATTGTGTAAACATTGTTGAGGAGATTTCCCAAGTTGTTGAGGTTGAGACAAGTCGCAGACAAGAGGTAATTCCCTTGATTGGGTCGTCGTCTGGCAGAAAGGTGGGTGTCGTTGCAACACCACCCTCGGGTCAAAACTGAATCTAGCTGCATGCGGATGTAGTCGAATGACGATTCTTTTATTTCCTCGTAAACTATAATATATTATACAATTCGGATATTCTGTTCATCTTAGAACCTCGTAACCACGCGCTCAGCGGTGCGATTGCGGGTGTTTGCTCCGTTTCTATATATCCCGCGAAATATTGCATCGACAAGTATATATGCACCTCATAAAATCGTCGATCTGTTGGTTTTGAGACATTCACATGCCTATGTCTATTACATAATATGTTCATTTTGTCTCGACGCATGCACGGACACTTTCTGCCGTACTGGCATCTAGGCCTGCCTCGGCCAGATTACATAAATCACCGGTGCATGATGGGCTCACTGGGAAATTGAAATTCAACATTGCAAGTCAAGCGCTCAGCTTGTGCACTAGTCATTGAAACAGAAGTTATCATAGACAGGGTGCATTGCTCCGGGGAACTCTTTCGTTTTTTGTAATAAAATAAAAAAGCGTATGAGTGAGAGTATGTTCGCGGAATGTCATGGGTGGGTTTGCAGACATACATAAATGAAGGAAGACCTTCCTCTGGGCGGGTTAGGCGCACACCGATATTCTGTTTCATTAACGGTGTCAAGCCAGCCACATAGATCTCCACAGGATTAGTGTGGACCACGCGGATCACCAGTCAACTGTACAGACGCGGGTGGGGTATGTCATGTTGGGTATGAAGGCTACAAAGTCTGCGTTTGGGGGTGAACGTCGTCAGAGAATAAATACATTGGACAGCGTGAAGTACAAATGCCATGAGTATTGTACAAAATACATTATGTTTACATGGAGCACCTGCAAACAACGAGGGTGATCAGCCTTTGTCTAAAGATCATAGTGAAACATGGACAGAACCAAGAGTCGTACATGAAAGAATTTATGCGTGCCAGCCAACATAAGCTCCGTACATATGAAAAAGCTAGATTTCCTGCGACTTAGCAGACAACAATTAAGATGGTGACCTGCTTACTACAGTAGCGCGCACTAGACGACTATATATTCCGCAGTCCTCTGAATGCACCAACCGCGACAAACCACATGACGATACCAGTTGCCCACAGAGAAGCATAAATGAAACGCCATCGTGCACGCGACGTCGCTTCTGCAATGGCGTACGGAGAACGCAGGTCATAATATGGCAGTAGCCCTAGAGTAGGGTCAGAGTGCAACAGAGGAGTGGGCCCAAAATGTGGTGGTGGTATAAACGACGGTGTAGCGTTTGAACCGAAAAATGACGAGGTAGGATGGGGGTAAGCTCCGGGTATCCGTTCATGAGGAGAACTCGGTCGTTGCACGGGGCCCGAGCTATGTGGATGGGCAGAGTATGCTGGGGGAGGTACTTCGGGATTTACATCCGACTGCTCTGGCAGTTTGTGGGACATGGTCTATGAACCGAGATGGAAGTAATGCTTGCTAATAATAAGTACTAGTGCATGCTGGATTTGAAATTTCCACGCTGGGTCTGCTGCAGACGCCGGGCAGCCTGCAGCTGCAGGTGTGGCGTCACATGTCACCTCGCGGATTGCAAGCATGTCGACTTCCGTATACACATTGAATATTGAATCATTACAACGCCGCCATGCGTGCATGCCCATAAATGCCAGATTGATCGAAAGCAATATTACTGTGGCTTATACGACAATTATGCTATAAAAACGTGATACGGGTATCATATGTATACTCCTACGCATCTATGGAAATACCACCGTTCTCAGTAGCAGGCTCGTGTGGTTTTGCTTATGTTCATGAACTGGTGTGAGGCATAGCCAGCCATGCCCGCTGAAAAAGATGCAACATAGCGCAGCACCATGAGGGCGCATCATGTTTACCAGGTTCTTGGAAATAGCGGAAATAGAAATATGAATATATTGGACAGCTGCCTATCTGAGCAGCTGCCCAGTGGCGTTCAGCAAGCAAAGGCGCCATGAATGGCGCCGGAGAAGAGAAAGGTGTCGGAAAGATTGTACGCAGTCTCCTCTCCTTCACCAGTGCCTGGCAGCTGATCCACACTCATATCGATAGGAGATAGCCCTCTTGATTGATGCATCGGCGAGAAACGCGCGAGGGTCTGATGCAGCTGCCAGTACTCATCCGTCATTCCTCCCTCTAGCTGATCATTGGATTGCGACGAATTTTCCAAGCCCATTCTCATTACTTCCGACATTGGAGTTGCAAACCCTGGACCATGGTATTGTTCGAACTCTCCAGTCAAATCGGAGTCAGCGTTGAACGACGTTGAGCATGTCATTGGGGTCGCCAATGCAGAAGAGAAATCGAAGTTATTCCATGGATGTTGCGGGGTTTGCATGGCAGGAGTCACGACATGAACTTGTGGCGTAGAATGAGCATCGATGCTGTCTAGGGGAAGATAGTGTGCCTGCGCGTCTTCTGGATCTGAGACCAAGCGCTCTAGGGAGGAGTCATTCTCCGACGCTATGCCATACAGCAGGGCGCCTGGATCCTGCGATACAGCAGGTATAATTGGGGGGTTAAAATAATGTAAATGCAGAGGTGTCTGGGCATCACAGCTCTGCGATAAGTGCGACGAATGTTCTGGAAGCAGAGCATATGAGAGCTCTGACGTATAGGGCTCTGAGAGGGACTGGAATGACGACAACATGGTTCCTGATCTAGGGATGGGTATGATTGGCGTTCCCTCCGCCCTTCCCGGCGCAACAAGAGGCGTTGAGGAATGGGCGGGAGTAACATAAGGGCACATAAAATCAGGTTGATCTTGTGTTTTCTCGTGCACAGTACGCATGGGAGACGCAGGCATGCTGAAGTGCCAGGACGGTGAAGAAGGCGGATCAAGTCTCCTTGATCCTAGCCGACCATCAGCACGACGGATGGTGTTGTGTTTCAAGCTCGCAATGCTATCCTGAGCTCCATGCTCCGTAGCCAGGAGGCCGCCAATCTTAAGAGAGTTGTATTTTCCATCCGGTGTTAAAATTCCAAAGTCGAATTCGCTTGGTCCTCGAGCATAAAATTTGGGGCACCATTTCAGTCCCCAACATGATTTGAGCTGCGGAGAGTAACTATTAGACTTGACGAGAATAGATCAAATTTTAGATGCCTTACGAATCTGGGCGGTATACATCGGAGTTCACAACCTATGACACGACCCAGACCATTTTCGCGGACGTCCATTAGATATGAAAGGGAATAACTGTGAACCACTCAAGGGTATGCGGGCCATTTGATCGGAGTTGCTCAAGGTCTTATACCGAAGTTCGTAAGTACAGCTTGCTGGCAATCCAAGCACTAAGTGCATGAGTACGTTATTACGGGGTGCGCGTGCAGGAAATTCCACCAGCGTCAAACCATCATCTTCGAACATCTAGTGGGACTGTTTTAGAAACCTAAGCGGTGAAGTGTTTGCACCTGTGCAGCCTTACTGACTTGGAAGACCACTTCAATGCTGTACTCGTGGACCGATTAATGATCCGCGGCTGGGAAATACTTACCGTACATTGACGAGTTTGTGGGCGCATGTAGGCGCCGGCGTCAAATATGTCACCGACTCGGATGCCAGTAACACTGGTTTCGAACCATGCAATGATTCTTGCCTCGAGGCTACTGCGTGTTCAAGGCGGTTCATGTGTCTTGAAATTTTGCTGCAGCTCAATGAACTCAACAGAGGGAGAAATCAGAAGTTTCGATTACTGTTCGGCGCACTGCAATCATCGTCGGGTGGACATCGAGTCAGAGGGCCGGAGGGAGTAAGTTGATGGTAGGTATTAGATGTACCATATACCCATGAGCAAGACTTTACCCTAGTGGACAGTGGCTTTTTGATCGGGGGTTGCAAAAGAGGAGGCGCCGGTCAGCAAGAATCTTGTTGTTTAGGTGGTGAGCTTACTGGAGAAATTGATCGTCGGTGCGAGGGCTGCACTCGCATCCAGCTAGCTATGCTGCACACTTGATGGAGTGCGCTGCAAGGATCAATGTGGAAACAGATCCATAACTATGGCAACTGTCGGACTCACTGATTCCTTTGTTCCTTCAAGTTGCATGTTCCATCTGATCAAAAGTTGTGTGATGGCAAATGATTGTTGGGGCGCTAATCCCATATGATGTCCTTCGAGAATCGACTCGTAGATGAGTCCATTGGTGACAAACAAGTTTTTCCATTTAACCCGTCTTCAAGCATTCGCTCAAGGCGCTTGCCAGGCTCAAGCGCTCGTGCACATGGATGGGCCCAACTGGCACCAGAACAGAAATCTACTCTCTCGGGTGCAGATCCAAAACCTGCCAACAAATGATTTTCCTACGAGGCTCACTCGAAACCTGCCGACAACCTCCGGAGTCCGACAACAGATTCTATCGGAAGTTGAACACGCCTTGAATATTTGCTCATAGATGGTTTTCTAGACTGTTCTTCTCAACTTCATCTGGCGAAAGTAGTTACCGTAACAGAATCTAAATGCCTTTCTCTTGGACCGCGCAGATCAGAACCCTGCCAAGAGCAGGTTGTTTTTCGATTGGAAGATTCGCTCAGAGGTCCGTCTTAACTGGTCTTAGACTAAGCTCTTCAACAATGCAAGCGCTACTAGTAAGACCACAGCAAATGAACTATGCCAAGACCAAGACCTGATACTCAAACGGTGAGATGAATGCAATGGGATATGTATGTACTGTGATAGCAATATGGTCTTGTGTACAGTGAATGATAATCGTTCCATGCGTGGATGAAAGGGGAGCTCAGAAAGAGTCTGAACTAAATTCGGAAAGTCGCGAAACCGACATCAAGTCTTGTTTCGTGCAGTCACCGTACGAGGATAGGTCCCAGCACCTTGCGACGGTAATTTTGATGTACCTCTTAGCGTTTGTCCACGCAAGGTATCTCCACGGGAAGCTACTCCTACCGTCTGGGGTGCAGCGCGTGAACCACCGCGAGTACCAGTTTTTGGCGCAGGAGCACTGATTTTCCCGCGAGCGGATGTTGGGAAGTTTCTGGTAGTCAATGGAGGCTTCCGGACGTTTGTAGTGGGCTTAGCAGTAGGACGCAGGTATGTGGTTCGCCGCGTAGGCTCGAGAATTTTCCTCCTCTTGGCTCCACTGTCTTCATCATCACTGTCTCCACTGTCATCGTCAGTTTCGCTAGGGCCAGAGTCAAGGTCGTTTTCGTAAGGTGGGGCAGTAGCAGCAGCCTTGCCACGCATGGTGGTATTCCTGGGTATAGCACCGACAGCTGCAGTTTGACTTGTCATGGTAACAGTCGGATGAGGGCGTTTCTGTCCTGCATAATGCGACGAATCAGATGTATGAAAGGAGTGAGTGGACTCTGATGAGCTGCTGGTACGTAGAGACGATGCGTTATCGTTAGTGGTCAAAGCACTGGGCAAGCTCCCCACAGAGGAAGAAGCGTTGGATGCCACTGACGACGGGAATGAGCGATAGGGAGTTCGTAAAGTGACGTCAAAATCATCATCGTCATCCATGTACGCATCCTCCTCCTCGTCCTGGTTGCCTACACCGCCAAGTGATTGGAACCCATCTATACTAGGATGAACCCGTAAGCTGCTGTTTGCGTCGCTCGAGCAGCTGCTAGAGCCGGGGCTCGCGGGCTCATGCGCTTGCTGGAGCGACACATCAAAATCCTGGCTGCGGCCCACCAATGTATCCTCCGGAATGGGCGAAATTACGGTGGTCTGAGCAGAAGGTGATTTGATGGAAATATTCTGTCCAAATGATGTGGCTCCAGGAAGAGAGTGAGATGCAGTCAAGGGCGTTGGTGGGTATGCCGAAGGGAAAGGCGGGTAACCTCTCCAGTCTTCGTCAATTGGTTCGCTGACAACAACTGCTGGTGGAAGGGTTGCCAAATTGGGAGTGGATACATTGGCCATCTCCGACCGTCCAATAGACGAACGGCTTCGCCTGTGTTCCTCTTCGTACGCAGGCGGCGGGGGATACCAAATCTCATGTGCAGCTATTCTGGTATTACTTATCGTGGGACGCGCATGAATACGACCAACTGTGTTGGAATAGTGTGGGAGAGTTGTCATTGAGGACGACTTGGAATGTCGCATGCGGAGCGACATGCTCTCGTAGGAATCAACGGGAGGATGACGGGACCTCGGTCGCACCCTATTATCGGAGACGCTGCGGATAGCGACTGAGCGCTTTTCTGCAAGCCGTGGATTTGAATCCAGGGTAGCATATGCTTTAGCCACAATGGGTATGCTAGAGTCACTGCTGGAGCGTGTCGTGCTCAACTCTGGGGTATTTTCGGAAGGGTCGGCGGCTGACTCATTTTCTTCTGTGTGCCAAGGCAGACCGGAGCAGAGAGAGAGTACATAATTGAGCGGAACTTGTGAGAGAGCAAACAGAAAATCTCCAATGTCCCTTGCTAGGTCAAGCAATGGGTCCAGGGTGTCCACATATGGTTTGATAAGCGGGCGCAGAATATGCAAGTAGAGAGGTTCAGCCCCCTGCGTAAATGAGACATTAGCTTCGCTTGTATGGAGAGGTTGTCGATGGACTACCTTGGCACGGGTCAGCAGGAGAAACAGTAGCATAACTGACTTGATTTCGCTGTAGAACGGTACGATGAAGCTGATAAAGCGATCAAAAGTTCTCTCATATGCTGCAAGACAGCACTACAGCACGACAACATGAGCATGCTAGTAAGCTACGAATGACATGCTGGCAATGCCTTACCCAGACAATCCAAACTGCGAGACACCCTTTGAGGTCCCTCTTTCTCTGAGTCATTGCCCTGATACTAGGGGGACCGCCCTTGCGTCCAGGTGGTATTTTGAGAGACTTGTACGTGTCATACACATTCATAAAAACCATGAACAGACGAAGAGCAGGAACGACGAGTGGCATGTTGAAAGTAGAGCTGAAGAATTGCCCAACAAATATGTCTAAAACGCCAGGCCCGTCAAAAATTAAAGCAGAAAAACTCCTAAAACGCGGTCGGGGTGAGTTTGCTGCACTGCCTGATGGATGTAGGTACTAGTGGTCGACGTTGTTGAAATGACCTTATGCAGCACCTCCCACACCCATCGTGTCTGGCACCGCCTTACATAACAAACGTGTAACAGTTATAAACGAGGCTGATCATTATCACTGTGCGGTTACTAATTGTGCGTTTGACGAAGTTCAGAAGCCATCCAAAGCGCGTCAGATGACACAGTATATATCCCATGTTCTATGGCCTTGCAGCTAGTTATAATGAGAGAACTAAAACGAAAGTACACGAATATCTCGCGAAGTCGTGAGGAATGTGAGCCATATGGCCGGAATATCAAGCGATATATCCGTCCAGATACGGGCACGCCCAAGACGGCCAATGTGGAGCGCAATTGCCACGACTTCGGCCATCAGGTCTTCGATCATGATACGTCCTGTTCGTAGCCAAGTAAAGAATGAAAAGACTGAGGCTAATTCGGAGTTGATGATTTGTGCTCCGAAAGGAATGTGGATGTGTTCTTGATTTTCCACTGAAACAGCTGTGATGCTCAATGTGGGCCATCGGCATCCTAACGAACCCAGAAGACCAGACTCAGTGCACAGAGCACCGCTTCGAGTGCTTGACATCTTGCTAGCCTAATGGTTTGTTCCATGGAAAAGCGACGGACAGTGGGTTAAAAGGGCAAATGGAGAGGCAATACAGTGATACCAGTTTCGGCGAAACTCATGCTATAATTATTTGTTTGCAGAAGGTTCAGATACAACAATCTTGATGGTTCGCTTGACATCGGATGTTATTGGCAGAGCCCATGGCCAGACAAGAACGTTGGTAATAAGTCTAACTGATAAATAAAATCTGTGCTCACCGCATTCGTAATTACCGTGTTTTCAGGAATGAGCTTGTGCAATACTCGACCGTTAGAAGGATCGCGTTCCTACAACAAGACTGATTTAAGATTCATCATAACGAGCGGCGGGAAGAGCACCCTTACCGACCTGAAGTCCGACGGATGAAACTCCAATCATCGGTCAGAGATAAGTCGTTCTATAGAAAGTAAGTACGCACTCTATGGGCAACGCATAATGAGCCATGATACTTTATACATATTACAAGGAGACACAAGCAGCTGGCCTTTAAAGTCTTTACGCCATGAACAGATCTAGACCACGGAAGGATAATCGAACGGAAGACATATGCATCTTTTGACGCGAAATAAGCGATATCGTCACGGGCTTTGTAGGGGCACTGCCGCCAGAAAAATAACAAGACGCAGGCAGAGAAGGTACAACGTCGATGAGTCAGCACAACCAGAAACAAAAAGACCCTAAAATGGTAAGTAAGCTTTGTCAGAAATTGATGTCGAAGAAAAGTTCTCACGGGTCGGCCTTACCTCCTCGTCGTGATTAACGATGCCCAGAATACGCACAACGAGGACAAAGAAGCCCCCGGAAGGCTATGAAGATATTGAGAGCGTAGGTATTTATTATCAGCAGGCTGTTCCAATTCTAACGTTGTCATAGATTCTCGATGACTATGCGAAGAAGATGAGAGACGCTGAGAACGAGTCTCATGAGGGCAAGCGCAAGGCCGAGTCCCTCTGGCCCATCATGCGTATCTCACATACACGGTCGCGTTACATCTATGAGCTCTATTACAAGCGTGAAGCTATCACGAGGGAGCTCTACGACTGGCTTTTGAAGGAGGGATACGCAGATGCAAAGTAAGTCAGTTGTCTGTCTTTAATGCCCTATCACATGCTGAACATCGATTACTTCAGCCTGATAGCCAAATGGAAGAAGACAGGCTATGAGAAGTTGTGCTGCCTAAGATGTATCCAGACCAAGGTATTACTCACTTACTTCGCTAAGACATTGTTCATTCCATTTTTCCAGGATATGAACTATCAAGGCTCTACTTGTATCTGTCGCGTGCCGAAAGCACAGGTACGGTCAGGTACGGTTGTTGAATGCGTACATTGTGGTAAGTGCTTGAATTTCTGCTCCTCGTTTACGACTGACGTCTCTGTTCGTTAGGATGCCGTGGCTGCAGCTCAGACTCCTAGACGGTGGAGGTCCATGTCAAGTTATCACCAATGAAGCAGAACTTCGTAGCCAGACGTCTATTCCGGAGGCGCCTATGCAAGTTTTGTCAGTCGAGTTACATCAGGAGGTCATATGGGGAAAGAGTAGTTGCGATATCTGTGCCCTGAGGTCCATTGCGTCCATTTGCATACAGCAGCGGCTTTGCTCAGAATGTTTGTTATTTAGATATGATCCGTATTTCTTGCAACCACCAGTGAGGTGTTCTCCCGATCAACTTGAACAACCAAGAATACAACATCTGAACATTGTAATATTGTCGATATGGTGAGGTTGTTGAATGTCTTGTATTTTCTGGGATGAAAAGTACAAGGACTTCTTGTACACTTGGACAAATATTGAACGAAGGCATGCGACGCCTTCTGCAGGTTGCCATCCGCCAGTGAGCTTCTACTGCTGTCTCCAGCGCGACCTTCATGTTGAATTCAAGGGCTTGTTCTGCGAACCACCGGCAAAACGTCATGTTGTGCAGGGCTTGCTGCTGGCAACTTTTTATAAGCTCAGGAGTGAGACTGTAGTGCCCCGCTGCCAACAAAAAAATCACACAGCAGCCGGTGAGTCATGTGCCCTCTTGACGTCTATTCTACATTCTCATTATGGTCGGACCTCCCTGCATTTGACGCCACCACCTTCCGTTCTATTTCTCACTCAACATGATGGACAGAAGAACATTCTTCACTCAAGAACACGCCGTACAGCAATGGTTTTAACCCAGAACACATCGCAAAGGAAGCGCCCAATGTGTCACAAGTGCGGGTCGACTATGGCGGGACATACGCGGAAGAACAACATGTTCATCTGCCCTGGGCCTGCTGAGCGTAAATCGCACCTTCTTTTGCCCCCCGACACACCACCACCTACGTACGAGTTCCACGGCTTCCAGGTTCCACCTGGCGACCGCTGGCACTGGCGAAACCCCAATTGGGTCTCCCCACCTCGCGAGAGACCACTCGAGAAGGCTCACCGCGACGTGTCCCTCACACCTACAGAGCCTCTGTCCGATGAAGGGCTAGGAAAGGAAAACATTTCGCCCATCGCTATGGAGCATTCTCCTAGTCCTGACTATCCAGGCGACGACTGGGCCGGTAATTCGGACCCTTTGGACTACTATCCCAACTTTTCCATCAAGGAAGAATCCCCCGAGCCGCAGTTTGATACATACATATCGGGTTGCTCTCACTCGCCGCCTCCACGCGAATGGTCCTCGTTCTCGCAGTCGCCTATCACCGACGTGAGCCTTAACACGGCCCTCCGTGCAGGCACGCCACTGTACAGCGTGTACCGCGTCCCTCGTCAAGACGTTCCAAAAGTCCAACGCACTGCACAACGCGAGGGGAAACTTTTCAGCGTAATGAAAGCCCCTCCTGCACACCTCGCCAAGATCCCGCGTGAAAAATCGCGTGAGACAGTGTGGGTCATCCTCAGTGATCGTGAGGAAGACCTCCAGTATGCAGTACATTCCCAACGCATGCCAGGCGCCTTCGCTCAAGGCACTACGCCAGAGTTCAACGACTCCAAAAGTAACGTAGCGGCTCCAGTTATGCAGAACGCACAGCTCTGTGATACTGTGGATCCGCCCGCAATGCGCAATACGACCTTTGACCAGTCGATGTACAGTATTCCTGGTGGACTGGCGGTTCAGGAGAACCTGCGATCAGCTGGTCGTGGGTTTCTTCAGATGGTATTTGCTGGGATTATCGGTGGCCTTGTCGTCACCTGCGGACGGGCCCTCTTGTAGCGATTCGGGGCGACTATCCATCAGTGGTGTTGGGTTTGGAATTTGCAGTGGCACTGTACATTACTTTTCTTGTTTGACTGCCGACACGGATGATCTATGCCAATTTCTACTACTATATGCCTCATGTATTCTTTTTGTTATGCTATATGCCAGTTTTTCTGATGATCGACCACTTCAGTCAGTGCGTGATATCGAGACAGTTCAAGGATACAGTACTCAGTTACTCGAAGTACATGTATAGGCGATGGTAACACTGCCAGACGGTGTACGGCACATAAGTAAGGTCAGTGGGCGTGTCAAAAATATACGTAGCAATCCAAATAAAAGTCATGACAGGAAGCGTCGTCATAATACTAGGTGAAAGAAAAAAAAAAGGGGATAAAAACACATTCATACACTCGCATAGCTTATTCCTCTGATTCTGACCGATATCAACTCTATACCGCCCAATCATCTAACGTTCCACCTCCAGGTCGACTCCCCAACCCTCGAAACACGCGTTCCTCCATACGATCATCGATCCGTACAGAACTCGTGCTCATAGGCCCCACAGTGAACAATCTCTCAAACCACCCAAGTGCCTCCCCCTCTTCTTTGTCTTTCCCCTTGCGCTTTCTGCTCCGGCTCTTCCGCTTTTCCGAGATTTTCGAAGGCCCTGGACGTGAGCTTGCATATGACTCTGGGAGCTCCGCAAAGCTGATGCGCTTGGGTGTCGATAAGCCTGAGGGAGGCTCGCTCCCAAGGACTTTGGCCACGCCGTTTCCAAACATATCTGAGAGGCTACCTGCACTTGGTGATGAACGAGGCGTCGGAGGCACAGAAGGGACCTTCAGAGAAGAATGTGTAGGTGGGGAAGGGGGACGCGTAGAGGATGAATGTCTGCCTTTTGTGAAAAGACGGGATATAGAGGCAGTGGCATTGGATGTGCCTGCAACCGGAGCGGGGGCAGGAGTGACAGGCATGAAATTGGGTGACCGACTGTGTTTAGGATCTTTTTGAGGGGGGGAATTGATGGAGGCGGAGGATGATTGTTCATCAAGGATTTTGCGGAGAGACTGAACAGTGCGGTAGCCAGTAGGGTGATCTGATGAATCTGATGAAGCAGTAGAAAGCTCCTCGATGGGTGGAGTCATTATGCGGGGAAGAGGGGTTACGGGTCGTCTAGGCGTCGTGGAGCAAGATCGGCATGCAGACTCTGGTTTGCGATTGCGATCAGGAGATAACGGTTTCCTCTGTGCTGAACAAGGGGACAGAGACGACTTCGATCCTCGTTCAGTGCTGCATGTACTCGTTGAACCACGTCGTGATACGAAGGCACGAGGGGACGATATGTCAGTTGGTGGAGGTGTCGTTGACTCTGAGCGCTTCACTATATTAGAGAGAAGATTGTGTGCTGGGGTGGGAATATCCCGAGGCTGTCCCGATAACAAAGGTAATAAACGTGAAAACTGTAGTTCTTGCTGTGTGACTAAGGTGTGATCCTGCCAGTCGACCGAGTGCGATGAAGTAGAGGACCGTAACCCCAGGGTGGAGGGCAGAATGATCATGCCAGGATCAGCCGTTGATTCGACATACTGGGTGAGTGCTCTAGGGGCAGGCGCAACGAGTAAATCACGTTTAGGGAGTGAAAATTGAAGCTGTGATGCACTCGAAGATGAGCCATTGAGCTCCAGCAATGACGGTCTCCTCCTAGGATGCCGCATATTTGATGTGGGGAGACTCTGGCTAATCGCGGCTTCATCTAGTTTGACCGGACTGATATCTCTAACCTCCTCGTCAAACAGCCCATCCACACCTTTCGATATCTCCTCGAGATGTGCCATCCATGTCCCATGCACACCGCTGTTCAATCTGATTCGTGTTGAAAGGTTCCTCGCACGAACCTCGAGAGAACGGTCCGGTCCGACCTCGGATGAAAGCAATGCCGAGAGACTACATTGAGTGGAGATTGAGCTCTGCATAAGCGCATTTGACATCTCAAGTGCATGTACACTGCGCTCGAGCAGCGTGTCTAGGAGTAGGTCGGCTGCTGGCACAGAGACTGACTGGCGTTTGCGCCTGCGTGTGTAAGATGCTGTACGTCGGGGCAAATTCAGCTGAAAACGTTGTGGCGCGTAAGCCACAGCTTGCTCCTCCGTGTCTGCGTCTGCCTCCTCGCTATCAGGGTAGTCAGGCGGTCTATCGGACTCGTCTCCCGCAAAAAACGCCGAATTGGATGTTTTACTCCAATTGAGCGGAGCCGAGTACTCGGGGAGAGTCTGTACTGTGTCGGACGACAGTCTTGAAACTGAGGAATGCTTTCTGTGCGTTCTGCGAGGTTGATGATGGTGGTGTGATGAGTTCATGACTACGGGTAACTAGAATGATAAATAGGATAGGGACGCGCAAACCAATTTGGCGCCTGACGGAGCCGAGTGAGAAGTGGAATCAGAACAGAGGGGCAAGTTTAGCAATCAGTCAGCGTATACGGTTTTAACCATCCCTAGACCACATGTTCATTCGCCATTTACGGCCCGTCGAGTCACAATCAGCACAGCTTAATCTAGCATGGTGCTGCAAGTTTATGCAAATCGTGCAATAGAACAATGCATCACCGATATCTACTTCTTTACTCTCCAGCTCAGTGATAGACGCGCCACCAAAATACAAAATAGTAAGGCCCGAGGACGTCCAATGGTAAAATCATAATACAATCACTCTCCAAGAATCCATCATACCACTGCAGTCACAGACGCCTCGGGTGGTGAAAAATTGTCAAATGGACCTGCAGCACCTTCGAGGTACATTATTGTGGACCTGTGATTGGCCCAGATAGGGGGCAGATAAAACTTCCAGGTCGTCCAGAGGAACCATCGGCTGTACTGGGACAGGATAGAGTCGTAATCGACTAATAGCACGGTGAATAGCTTGTGCATGCCATTTGAGTAAGTTCCCTACCTCGAAGAGCAGCACGCAGTGCGAGCCACTTCTTCGTCACGTCCGTAAGAATGACATCAATGCCCCATCGTACAGCCTGCATCGGAGATTGAGTCTAGAGGTGGCAGTATGATAATGAAGCCACCCACCTCCATCATGTGTTCCGGCTCGTTTACTGTCCATACCATAATCTTCTTTCCCGCATCCTTGCACTCATTCCGGAACCTGTGCCATACCGTCATGGCACAGCCACTCGGATACTAAAGAATAAAACTTACTTCTGGCCATCATAGGTGGTCAAAGAGGCGAACCTCATTGAAAACACCTCCACGCTATCCCAGAAATATTTTCGGGCAATTGAAAGGCTCACACCAATGTGTGAGCGCCTACAATACGGTAATCTCGCTTTCGCAAAAGCCACAAAACGCGGATGCCAAAGGCCCAGCAGAATGCGGGGAGCCAACTTCGTCTGCCAATCAGGCTGCATTGAGATAACATCATGCATGAGCGAGAAGAGGCGGTCGGGGTCATTCTGAACCTTGACGTCAACGTTAAACTTGACGTGCTGGTTCTCGGGCTACAAAGAACGTGGGCAACGATTGGATGAATAATACATGGGCGCCATAGATACGATGGGACTTACCTTCATCAAAAGAGCGATAGTCTGCGCGAACGTGGGGATACATTGTTGAGGTTGTTTGACAGTAAGGAGATGTTCCATTCCATCTTTGCCGTACCAATGCCGTTCCCTAATTAGGCCTAAATTCATTGGTCAAACCACGAACGTGCTTAGGAAAATGAAAGTTGACAACCTTTTGATCCCGTGGTCCTCTCCAGGTCTGTAGAACGCACGAGCATCGGATGAGCTAATCAGAACAAGAAGCAAATATTGAACAAACCCGGGTCATGGAACATTATGACCACACCGTCTAATGACACATGAACGTCTGGGATACAGGTTATGGTGACTAACGCAGGCCAGGGTTATTAAATACCGCTCTCGATACCGTCTGCCCCATCATTGATGGCGGCTTCGAAGCTGGCGAGGGTGTTCTCTGGAAAAGCTGCTGAAGCCTACGGGCAGTGACTTAGTGTCGAGCGGTATTGTCTTTCACTGGTTTGACTTACTCCTCGGTGACCCCAACATTCTATAACATCGTTGTCAGTCCAGCTCTGTTATAGCCATCGTGGTGAATGTCATTACCTGGAAGAACTTTAGTGGCGGTCATGTCTGAACCGTACGCAAGCACTAGAGACGAGGGGTGTAGTAAGAAGGGAGTCCAAGAGGCGAGGGAGGAAAGGAGAGCGGTCTTAAAGGCAACTGTTTTAGATTATATAGCAAATCCAAACGCTCTTCTTATGAGTGGCAGCTGGGAAACAAGCTCTTACCCGAGCGAAACTTAGGCTACAGCTGGGGTTTGGAATCGTGGGCGAATGAGAACGACCTGAATGTTATTTCAAAATTTTGCACCGTTCGAGCTGACGTTATAGAATTCGAATTTGCCATTGACAAACCAACCCCATATGAATCAGCTGCAGAACATTGAATCATTTTCGGCTAGTAACCATCCGTTCACAACAATGGTCCAACCCTGCAGACAAATGCGTATATCAGCGGGGAACTGTTGGGAAGGACAAGAGCGTGACGCGACGCGATCTTTTCTTTGCATTTTAGGTAATCGGCGCTTGTTCGAAGAAAGCCTCGAGGCAGGCGCTGTAAACGCTATATGAAGTGCGGGGAAACCCGTGAAACAAACATCCAATATTTGGTATATCAAAGTCGGTCCGAAATCCCAAACATATTATGTATGAACAGCTATATAATGGTGTCAAGAATGGTATAATGCACCGCGGAGGTGTTCCAGAAGTCAGCAATATTACCTATCTATTCAGCAGCCAATGCCATTGATCGAACTAATGATGCTGTCTGCCGACAACTACCATCCCCTCATCGTCTGTCTCCGTTCCATATTCGCTGATACTTCCTTCTTGCCTCAACGACTGAGACAACGAATTGGCAACACTTGGAGTCTCACTGCCATCCTCGTCGCTTGGCATCTCCGGAACTTCATCGGACGCAACCTCGACAGGGGTAGCCTGTATGGGATCCGGTTCGACAGGTGACGAATCAACTTTCATTTCTAATTGTTCGGCTGGTTTCATGTCTTCTTCTGAGGTGACTTTGACCGAAATTTCACGTAAAGTCGCCAACATCTGATCACGGACTAGTGTCGTCAATTCAGGGACGTCAGATACAGAGAGTCCCGTGGTTGAAATCGGTGGGAGAACTGTAAAACGAGTGTCCAAATTAGTGAGATTGAGCGGCCATGAATCAAGTGCCGCAGAATTGCCTACTGACCTCGGACCCTGATGGTACCTGACCCGAACACACCCTTGCGATAAATTCTCCAGTAATTCTCACAAACGACGGGTATAACGGGTATCCCAGCTTGGACAGCGAGGTGGAAAGCGCCCTTCTTGAAAGGCAGTAGCGATGGTACTTCCTCGCAGTGTCGTGTGCCCTCAGGGTACATCATCAATGAGATGCCCTTCGCTTTCATCTCATCTCCAGCAGCTGCGAGCGATCCGTGTGCCTTTGTGCTGTTTCCACGATCTACGAACACAGCACCCGACATGAACATCCAGGGACCCAGAGGCGACCATTGGAGCTCCTTCTTAGCCATAATGGACGCTTTCTTGGGGAACATCCTACAAGCGCCATGCGGAACAGAATATGAATCAGGTCAGTTGCACACCGCTCGTAAGCTTCTTCAGCAAATGACACATACCTTCCCAAATACAAAATATCAAGCATACTCTGGTGATTGCCCACCATGACCATAGGGCATGTCTGCAGATGCTCCTCGCCCTCGACCTCTACTTGGATATCTAAAACACGACTAGCGATGGCATAGAACGACCGGGCAACAACATAGTTGACGTCATGCCTGCGACCTATCAGGGTCATTCCGACTGCAACAAAGACTCCCCATGTCGAGACTACTGCCAGTGTCCCAAGGTAAATAGTGAGTTGGGCATAATAACGCCCAACGGGAGAAGCTGAGGCGATTGTTCGAAGAACGATGACAGGAACAGAGATATAAGCCAAAGGTTTGATGAAGAGAGCAAGAAAAGACATGAAGAATCGCGGCCTAGACTCTATAGATGGTTAATCGCTCTGGAGATCAATAAAGGCGCGACGCAACGCACGCTGTAGCCAGCGGACGTGCACGCGGTGAAATTACTGACACAGCTCGGATGGGAAAACTAGCCATATGAGTGTTTACTTTGGTCCTTTTGACCCAAACCTAAGGAATTATTACCTAGTGTGGTGTGAAATAAACTACCAAACTCGGCGCATTTAATTTTTAAATTCTTTTTACTACTTGGTGTGTACGTCAAAGGCCTCAGCAGCGTACTGCGCTTTAGCTTCACGGACTGAGGCCCATAAGTCAGGTGAGTCCGTAAATCATATTTCCCATCAAGGCAGTAGCTTTGACATCTGAATCCTTTCTGCATGTTCATCGACATGCTGTCAATCCACCAAATAATAGTGGTGTATCAACAACTTGTGACCGTAACAGTACTTCAAGCTACGGTCTTTCCTGACCTCCCTCATCGAGCAGACATATATCAGCACGCAACATCCGGAAAAAGCAGCCAGGGGAACTATTTAACTGCATAGTTCAAGGGAAAAACAAGATAAGGTAGGCCCGTGACCACTGGGGTCAGACCAGTCTGATATACACCCGATTTGTCCTTGAGAGAGACTAGTGTCGGCTACTAGATCGCCAATCTACTTTGTCAAGTACTGAAAAATGTTCCGTTCAAAGTTTTACAAGGCTCGTATCGTACATTGTTCGATGCTAAATCAACTACTTATTCTCATGATGCACGCCTGCTCATTCATTCCAGAGATTCTGCGCCATGCTTTCTCTGACATTTACCATGCCTCTATTACATCTCGAGGAGGGTCGTGAAGTTCTTTAGCTACTCTCTCGCAAATTCGCCGCATATTCAAACATGTAACTTTGGATGTGCTCTGGGCTGAACTGGAGAATATGAAACCACTTGTCTTCCACGAGATTCATGGACCAAGACTCCTGATCAGACTGCATTTCCAAGTCCTGCCGCTGTTTCGAATGCGGTCACAGCCCATCTTGCTGAGTGCTTTCATTGTATCACTGTCAGATCTCACAAAGGTAACTAC
>QLOO01002736.1:0-20957 GCA_003313855.1 Suillus sp. MG131 | reverse complement strand
TCCAGTATTATCCTTAATAGAACATGTCCAATTTTTGTATCATGTTCCATGCACAGAAAATCTTTAATACATGAATTAATTTTTTTCAATGTTTTGACAGGCAACATGAGAGGAAATTTCTATCTTCTCAATCAATGTTTTTGGATGTTTTTTGGAGAAACATAGGAAAATGCCTGCAGTGATTGCATAGACAGTTGTCAGTTGGTTGTATCTAAGAAATGAAGAAAGAAACACATACCTGGGCTCTGAACACCCTCACTTCCAGCATCAAATTCCATGTGGTTGTCCAGACCAGCTTGCCCCATGTCAGCTTGTAATTCAAGGCTTGCAGCTAATGAGTCATCTGCGATGATGTGTAATGGACCAGCTGCTGCTGCTAAGGCTGCTGTTTGTTGAGTTTTCTTATGGCATGCTATTTAAAATCAATTAGAATCAAATAACATGAGTGAGAAAACATTGAGCAATGGATGGACTTAAGGACCCACCTAGAGCTGATTGCTAATCCCCAGTAGAAACTGCCTATAGTGTGGTATGACAGAAACTGATTTGTGTATGTTTGTATCACAGTCAATATGATGAGATAAGGCAGATAATGAAAAACACACATTGATTGCATTGCATCGTCTTGTTTTGCATTGCACCAACTTGAACTTGCTTATAACTTTGCTTTGTCTTACATTGCATTGCTTGTATCTTTGCTCTTTGCTTGTCTTTGTCCTCACATGCAAAGCAATGCAAAGGTAAGCTACTAACTACTATAGGCTTTCATACTTATTGTTTTTTGCAGTAAAACTTCTGAAGTACACCATCCACTTGGGGGCCCACATCCTGTTAGCCCCACTATGCAGTCCATTGCTACTATCAGTGATCACCGTTGAGCAGCTCATCATGAGCTTATAAAACGAGGCACTCTCAATGAGGACAATGCTCGCACAGGCCAATGCAAGCATGTACATGTAGAGACAAACAAGGCAGCAGGGAGTACCAGTGCTGCACAGCCAGAGGGTGATGAACTCAGTGAATTCAATATCGACAACAATGATTACAATGCACATCAAGACCGAAATGAGGTAAGCTTCACACAAACATACAAAACTTGACTTGACCAATGTTTTCTACAGTCTGAGCCACCTGTACTACAACCAGACATGAATTATCAAGAAAACAAACATTTGCCCAATGCTCCTTCATGATCACCATCTCCTCCTGATCCTGCTTGGGATGATGATATAGAGCTGCCCCAATAAAATATAGATCAGCATGTCCACATCAATGTTGATATTGATGAACTTGAATGTCTTGCTGTTCTTCCCAAGCAGAGGGATGCTATTGCATTCATCTGGGCATTGCAACATGCTACATTGGATGACCCATGCACTAAACTCAATGAAGCAGCCTTACACTGTTTATGAGTTCCCCTTCAAGAACAACTCATTATTGAAGACCCTTCTATTTGACATGCCATCACAACATACTTTGCACTCAAACACTCAGCTAACAAAGCATATGAGCAGATTTGCAAGTCCACTGCCCACTGTTTTGAGGGTGCTGCTGATGTCCCAAGTCATGCCTGCATTGAAAGGCTCATTGCAGAATATATGGGAGTGGAATTGATAGAGCATGATATGTATCCTGAGAGTTGTGTTGTCTTTATAGGACCTTTTGGAGAGCTGGAAAACTGTCCAATCTGTGGTACAGAATGTCATGACCCCATCAAGCTGTGGGCAAGTGGAGGGTGGAACCGAGTAGCTTAACAGAAATTCATTACTATCCCTCTCAGTACTCAGCTGCAAGCTCTTTGGTGCAACCTTGAACATGCTTAGCATATGTCATATCTCTCTGACAAGACAGAGCATTTGTTAAATGAGCTATGCACCAATGGAGGTGTATTCAACAAGACCAACAGCTTTGTCATAGGTACAGATTGCATACATGCTGTCCTATGCAGAGATATAACCAAGGACGATGTTGTACTCATGATCTCAATGGATGGCACTCAACTTTATGAGAGCAAGCAGTCCGACTGCTGGATTTACATCTGGGTGATGATGAACCATGCACCAGGTGACCGATACAAGAAGAAATATGTTCTGCCTGGTGGGTTTATCCCAGGGCCAAACAAACCAAAGAATGTTGACTCATTTCTATTCCCTGGCATGCACCACCTTGTGACATTACAATGTGAAGGACTTCACATTTGGGACACTAGGATTAACTGGACCTTCCTTTCATACTTGTACCTCATTTATGTGACTGTGGATGGACCAGGCTTGGTTTATTTTGATGGTATGGTTGGACAGTGGTTGAAATGGTTGCTGACTGTATTGTGGCCTCATTGGATGACACAAAGGTATGTTATAGTTTGTATTTGATTGATAAATATCCTAAGCATCTTTATAGGGATGCATTACTATCCAGCTCTCTTGATTCCAAATGACTACCGAGTTCAAGGCTGCAGCCACCCTGACATGAGCATGTATGACCTGCCTAATACAGCATCAGCTGAATATCCTGCCAACCTCATGAAACTTATTGCTGCCCCCAACTGAACTTGATACCACAAGCTTCAAACAGAGACAGGTCTCGCAAAACCTAGCATATTGCTAGGTCTTCTCCCTCATTACACCCTTGGAATCCCCCAATGCCTCACACCCAACATCATGCACCTCACTCAGCTTCTGGCTGATCTTTTACTCTCTCTGTGGTGTGGTACTATAGATTACACCCCTCCTGATCATCCATCTATCTGGGAATGGGCCATTTTTAGAGATCTCGACCTGTGGCAAGGCCATGGACAAGCCATTGCATATGCTGCACAATATCTACCTGGGTCATTTGATCAAAAGCCTCGCAATCCCACTCAAAAAATCAACACTGGATATAAAACCTGGGAATTCCAGATGTATATATTCAGTCTGGGCCCCACACTTCTCTATGACATTATCCCTTGGCCATATTGACTCAATTATTGTCAACTGGTGTGTGGGTTTCATCTCATTTGCCAGTACTCAATTTCCATGCAAGACTTACAAGCAGTGCATGCCTGCTTCATTCAGTGGGAGCTTGACTTTGAAATACTATACTATCAACAACAAGCTGAATGCCTCCAGTTCATCTGTTTGTGTGTTCACCAAGTCATGCATCTTGCAACTGAAACTCTTCAAAAAGGACTGCTGACATGTTACTCACAATGGACAATGGAGTGCACAATAGGAAATCTCAGCCAGGAGATCCAACAATCATCAAACCCATATGCAAATCTGTCAAGGGAGGGGGTGCACAGTTGTCAGGTCAATGCACTCAAAGCTATGGTGCCTGGTCTTATTGAGCCAAAGCAGGATCTCCCTCAGGATTCCATTGATTTAGGTGATGGGTATAGTCTTCTCTGGAAATGTGATCCATATGACATTCAACCTCAAGGTGGAGCTGCCCGAGCTATTCAGGAGTACCTGGGGGCTAATGTAAAAATTTGTCACTGGGCTCATCTGCACTTACCAAATGGACAGACTGCAAGAACAGTATAGAGAGAAACTGAGAAACCTGCTGAGAAGGTTTGTGTTTCATGCAATGCCCTAAATCTTAGTACTTACAAACTGTTCAAAACTGATGAAATATTATAGCTCGTGTTGGATGGTGAGACTCGCCTCACTGAAGTTCTTTACTTCACCTGTCTAGCTGTTGCAGATGGCTTAGACAAAGATGGAGAACAGATTTTTGTTGGCAGGCTGTGATGCTTGTCACGATGTATTCCTGTCCAGATCATGACCTTCTTGAGCTCTCCTTTCACACTGTAAGTTCATGCAAACTCATTGAGGATGATATTCATGTCATAGATGCAAAATCCATTACCAATGTCATTGGCATGGTGCCCCACCGACCCAATCTACCATCTGTGGTGACTGAGGACAGATTTTTTTTAGTTGAGAAGCCAGGACTCAATATCACGACATTCAGGGTGGCTTATGAGGGTGCTGGTGAAGATGACGAGACTCAATACAATGATGATTAGGCAAAACATGTATTTTATTACAATTATTTAAACTCATCATCGAGAGATATCTGAAGTTGATGTTTAAGCTCCCACACAGCCTGAAAGGACTTATCTGTCCCAGAACGATCATACATGTGCACATCTTCCTCCCAAGTGAAGTACTTCCAATAGATCAAGTCTGGAGGGGGTGGACTTGGTGTTGTGAACCACTTCTGGTTGAGCTTGGGAGTAGGTTTAGGTGTATTGGGTTCAGATTCCAATTCTGTGATGCTGTTGTTGCTGCTAGGAAGAGCTTTTGATGAGAGAGGTGCAACATTGTCTGATTCTGGTTCTGTGATGCTATCATCATCAGGAAGAGTCTTTGAGGGTACTATACCTGTCCTGGTTCATCTGATTCCAGTTTTGTAATGCTGTCGTTATTGGGAAGAGTATTTGAGGGCACTACACGCTGTCCTGGTTTGTCCAATTCCAGTGAAGGTACAACAATTCAGATGGTGAGTCTGAATAATGTTGGGTCTCACTGTCTAGCTGCTATGTCTCAGTAGACAAAGTTCAACCCTAAAGGGTTTCTGGTCCAGGCTCAAGGCTCAGAGAGAGAGGAAAACACTGATCACAACTTGGGACTCATACTGGTAGCTGGTGAAGAATTGCATGATTATGTAAGCACCAAAAGTGCGAACGTAAAACAGACTCTACAAGCCTAGTCAGGAATAAGTCTCTACACTGGTTCTGTGATGCTGTTGTCATTGGGAAGAGTCTTAGATGGGAGAAGTCTGATGTCATCAAATCTTTTAAATGCAAATTCAGTGTATCTCTAGACAGTGTAGTCAAATGATGTACTTACATATCATCAATTTAATCTTGTAGCTTCTCCTTTTGTGTGATGAGTTGCTTCAGGTGAGACTCAGTAAGAATGTGCTGCTTAAGAAGTTGACAAGCAGGATTGTTGAGCCAGTATTCTCGAGCCAGTATATCATTGTTGGATGGAGTGAAATGAGGACTGTTATCAGACTTGGAGTGACTGCAACAGCTGGACCAGTCCTCGCTGAATAAATTAAGTGCATGAGTCCATATATACTACAGGTTAATCTGACCTTATGGGCTCTTTCTGAAGATAATCATCAAGGTCAGAGTCTGACAGTAATTTCAAGAAAAACCATGCAACATCAGGGAGGTCCATAAGTTTAATAGATGGACTCTAGTACAAGCTTACTCAGTGCATGAGAATACAAGAAACAACCTTGGTTTGAATACTTAGAAGATTTTGGGTGATTCAGAAATTGCCAAAATGTCGCAACATACTGCCAGGTAATTATGACTTCATAGTCTCTTCATACCACCATCATGTCAGTACTATCCCCACCCTCACCAAGGTCTTTCTTGTCTTCATCTCTTTCATTGGATCATTTCTTGCATCAGTCAAAGGATTACCCGCAACAGAATGTAAGTACCATATTGCTGTAATTATTTGCTCAGAATATCTTGATAGGGTGGGTATATGTGCATGCCAAGTGCCAGCACTCCCTCCAAAATTTGAATCCAGCTCCTTCAGGAACAGCTTGCAGGATACAAATCGCAATGCATCAAGTTACACTACAAAATCACAAGACTCATGGGAGAATGTGATATCATTAAGTACACATTCATTTCTAAAATCTAGTATACTGACAACTAGTCTAGAAAATCATTTCATGATATTATACAGATTCTTTGATTACCAATGGACACGGACCCGCTCAAATTCACCATCAGCAATGTCATAGCAAGAGACTCACAGCAATCCCACCCCACCCGAACTTCTTACCCAGAAGTGCAATTTTGGCTCCAATCTAACTATGACACATGGCTTGATTCTGCCACAGTCTCGTACATTAAATGAGGCACTGCTCCATACCTTGAGGAAGAGGATGGTACCTGCATCACAAATGCAGCTCTCAAGTCTATCCACCATAGGTGTTGTGCAGCTTGGGCCAAACTTGTGGTGAAAAAGCTCATGCCACCAACATGGGCAAGGCTATGTGCTTCTGGCCAAACTATGATGTGGAGCATCATGGAGGTGGAGTCTCCTGTGTTACAGCTCAACATGGATGGCTGGAAGTTGACCTTACTTTGTACAACTGACTATCCCAACTGGCAGAAATGCCACCTTGATCAAGATGGGAGCTGGAAGAACCCAGACAAGACTGCTGTCAAACACAAGGCTATGGGCAATGACAATGATGACAGCATGCACTCAGATGCCAAGCCCAATTGAGCACCAGTTTTCAAGTCAAAGAGTAAAAACACAAACATACAGATGACTCCCTTGATTCAAAACTTGCTGTTAAGCGTCAAAAAGGCATGTATTACTATCACCACTATACTCATCTAACTCTTTGTATAGTGTCTTCTTCCATCAACATATCCGATTCAGATGTCTCTCACAATGGCAATCACAGCCTTCTTGGTAGCCTCAGCAACAATTCTGACAATCAGTACAAGCTTGATCCACCTCTGCCTGCACTCCCTCCTTCCTTGCCACCTCGTCATGGCACATCTGGCAGCCTTGAAAACAGTTCTGACATTCAGTACCATGAGCCTGATCTGCCTCTTCCTGCACTCCCTCCTTCCTCACCACCTTGTCATGGCACCTTTCTTCCTAACATCCCATTCAGCAATTCAAATAAGGAGAATGTTCCTGTTATCCTCAAGAATCCCCTGTAAGTTTTTTTTTTCAATCAATCAGTTCATGCTAACCACTTTATGTGATAGCATGAATATCTTTGGTGGACCCAGTGGCATCCCCAAACTCATCCTCACTCCAGCAATTCCTCTGAGCACAGAGTCGAGCAAAGGTGGTCCTGTCAAGAGTGGGCCAACCATTGGTGGAGTTGATGTGAAGAAGTGCTCAAAGATGCGGTCAGGTTCTATGAAGAATAGAATGTAAGTGACCCATGATTTGTTGATACTTCACTGACATGTCAGCAGAAACTTATGTGTGCTATGATGGATCAAACAGATGAACAAAAATGGAGCCACAGATGAATTCAAGCTCTACTGGAACACTCTGGCGGTGGCTCAGCAAGATGAATATCAAGCTGAGGCTAAGCATCTTGACAGTGCCAGTGCCTGGAAGAAGGCTTCTGATTCTGCTGTTGTCAATAGTGCTCTCCACTAGCACCTCTGCCATTACTATCACACTACTCCCAGGCCTTTATACACTGTTTTCTGGTGCCCCTCCCTCTCTGTTATCCCTGCTGCAATACCTGTCATCTGTCCACTACTGCTGTGTCATTTCCCCCTGCATGTGTACCGTTGTCATGCTCCTGCTATTGTATTGTTTTCTGCACACCCCCACACCTGCTTTTATGCCACTGCAATACCTATTAGTACTACAGTGTAACTCACTCAAAAGTGGCAACTACTGATATCAAAAATTGTAATTCTATCTACACCTTCAGAAAGACAACTTTCATCTTGAAAACATTACAAATGGGCTATGGTAGAGTAGTATACACTGCAGGCATATTCCCATTTTTCTCCAAAAAAACATCCAAAAAACATTGATTGAGAAGATAGAAATCTTCTCTCATGTTGCCTGTCAAAACATTAAAAAGAATTAATTCATGTGTTAAAGATTTTCTGTGCATGGGACATGATACAAAAATTGGTCATGTTCCTTCAAGGATAATACTGGATTCTCCATCTATTTTTTTTTAAACAGCAGCTTACAATGAGGTTAAATTTCTTGTCTATGTTTTCAAATATATACAAAACACTTGAAAAACATAGTATATTTGGACAAAAATTTAACATTATTGTAAGCTGCTATCTAAAAGACAATAAATAGAAAACCCAGTATTATCCTTGAAGGAACATGTCAAATTTTTATACCATATTCCATGCACAGAAAATCTTTAACACATGAATTAATTTTTTTCAATATTTTGACAGGCAACATGAGAGGAGATTTCTATCTTCTCAATCAATGTTGTTTGGAGAAAAATGGGAATATGCCTGCAGTGATAGTAAGTCTATCAGAACACTTTTTCACAAAATTCAAGTTTCATAATTTTCATCAGCCAAAAGTGAACTTTGAGCAGAGCTTGTTGGAGTTTCCTATTTTGGTATATGACATCTGACAGCCAACTCCATGATTACTCGATGAGAACACCCAAACTCATCATTAATGTAGGACTGCACCAACGATGCAATTTGTACCTTCTAATGGCAAATTCAGCTTGATGAGCATCAAGACCTTTCCTAGGACACTGTGAGAAAGAACTATGAAGCTGGTTGAGTTACACACCTGTAAGCATCCATATATCTCCAAGATTTTCGATAAAAGGCATGTATTGTCTTGATGGGGCATTCATCAAGAAGCTCTAGTACAATGCACTTCACAGTGAGGAATGTTCCATCAGCCACACTGCAGAAACCTGCAAGAATTTGATCAGTCACATCACAATGAGTCAGCATTGACAATGCAGGCATGCATGAGTTTTTACCCATCCCCAGTACATTTCAATGAGATTCAGCTCGCAATGAAACTTGGGAAGAAACCAACACTTGTGACCAGCTGCTTCAATGATGAGCTGTATGTATGGTTTTTCAGCTTTGAAATCTTGCTGATTTGCAAGCATTTTCTACATGCAACAGTTGACATCCAAATATTCCCGCACTATGTGCACATGCAGTTTGTCAGGCTCATCTCCACCCTGTGCTGCCACCAGTGCTTCACAATGAAGTGTTTCCTATGCTTCTCATGACAACTTGCATGTCTGACACTCTCCAACAGCTTTCCCTTTATTTGCTGCTTTCAGGACTGAAATCAGTCTGCACTCCTCAAGTACACACTGCATTCCCTTTGGCTGTCCATGAAATTCGTAATCTGGGTGATCACAAGGGAGCTCGCATGGAAAATTCATTGTTTGGAGCTTTCCATGAAGTTCTGTATGTGGATTGTCCATCAGAATGTAAGTGTCATGTATAGCCCTCTGTTTGCCACCTGGCTTAACATTCATTTCTTTTGCATTCAGTGCATCCTTTGTGAGTGCTCCATGTGTGGATGATTGATCAAAAATGAACTCAGTGACTGTGTTTGGATAGATATACTCGAAAATCAAGATTGTATTTTGTATCTTGATGTACTGTGAGTATATTCTTAAATTTTTGGGATAATTCATGATGCACTTGTTTCATCAGCTTCTCATTTGTCCAGAACCCATCATGATTTTTTCCAGGGTAGATAATCTGTGCAACTCAGCTGCTGACCATCAGGCAGTGTGGCATTCTGATGAAGCTGTTCCTTGGATAGTGTCAGTCTTTCTGTCTGCTCAACAATAAAATCAGAGACATGGATTACACACCCTTGGCCTTTCTTTCGAAGTGGCATCTTTCCCTTGGTAACATATACACATCGCCAAAGTTCATTAGCATGGAAAATTGGCTCATCATGCATAACAGATACATGAAGTTTCTCTCCAGGTCCAAGAGTTGGTTCCACTGGTTCAAGGTCCTCATCTTGGTAGGTATGACAAAACCTTTGCTCATGTCAGTGAAGATGCTGATACTCAGATAACAGGCTTTATACCTTTCATTTGCAGTAAACTGTTCCAAAAACTCTTTTTGGTAAGCAACAACATCCTCATGCTCATGACCATCAACATAGACACCCTTCTTGACCTTTTTTAGCTCATATCCAAGTTTTGCAAGCCAACGTTGTGCTGAAGCCTCTGATATCTTTTGACCATTAAGGTTGAGACCGAGTGATGGGATGATTACTGTGTTTACTTGTTTCATCAAGAGCAGTGGTGTTATCTATAGTCCTTATATCAGAAAAACTAACCATCACAGTATCTGTCAATTGGCTGACTCACCTTGCCATCGGAAAGGACAGTCAGGTAGCAACACACAGCTTGTGCGATGCACTCATTATTGAGCAGTGATGGGTGTCCATGATGCTTTCCAGCACTCACTGGAGGTAGTGTACGAAAGCAAGCAACATATTTGTACAGTGTGCATATCTTTCATGCCATGTATGGTCCCTTGCCAATGGAGACTGCAACAGCACAACTTGCTTTCATCATGGGTGCTTTAATGCTTGGATTCCACCTGTATTTGTCCCACAACTCAATGAACTGTTTGAGAGCATGCAGATGCACCAATGAGGTGAATGATTTGAATTTTTTGCTTCGATGATTAGTTTCTTGACAGTATTGACAACAGGAGTTGACTCTATGGAGCCATGATTGTCATTGTTGTTGTCATTGTCTGCCATCATGTCCAAGAAAGGATGTGCAGCTTCTTATATTTCAAAGGTAGGATCCTCATTAATAGAGGCAATGTCAATGTCTGATGTACTGGTTGGTGATGGCTTGGAGGGTGATCCAGACTCATTTTTAGATTTGTTTGCTGTATTTGGGACAGTGTTGGGGCAAGTTGCAGATGAGACTTTGACAAGTATATGCTCTCTTGCTGGAGGCTTTGGGGTCCAGAAAGAGGTGACTTTCATATTGTTTTTTGCACCCTCTCTCATTTTTCTCTTATGAAGATAGGTAGTTGTTCGTGCTGTGCCACTGTAAGCTGGCATTGAGTACTTAGGCAGTTTTGCTGGCTTCATGCCCCCTAAAAAATATCCTGATCGAGTTTCAATGTATGTCAGTGCAGTGATTGATACTACTCACTGAACTCATGACATCTGCCTAGAATTTTTGAGCAGATACTGCTGCCCTTCGTGCACACCCCTCTGCATAATCCACTGTCTCTTCAGCCTCAAACTTGGCCAGTGTTTCAAGTAAGCCTTCTCTACTCTTCCTCTTCTCTCCTGTGGCATGGACTGTAATCTCTGTAGTTGCTTCATCATCTGACTTGCTCTCATTATCTGATGCCTTGGCTATATCACTGTCTATGAGACTGAATGACAATGCTCCATTAAAGTCAGACTCAGAGTCTGCTTCACTTTCGGTGTCCGACATGGGCACATAGTCTGGGTCCAGAAAGACTTCCAAAACATCTTTTATCAGCCCATTGTCAAAGCACCTCGATGATGAAGCATACTGCTGCTTTGCTTGCTTCTGTTTTTTGGTAGGTGGTGACATTTGACATTAAAAGTGAACAATTACATAATCAGGTGAAATTTCGGAATTTTAGATTTATGCTCCTTTTGTCTATGTTTCCTATTAAAATTTTAATCTAAGCATGTATAGATCAAAATTGCAGCCTAGGGAGAGTTGCTGTCCCTTGGTGACAGACACTGTAATATCATGCCCTATCATAGCATGTCATTTCTCGTCACATCAATTGATTCATTTTGCTGTACTACTTTATATGGCATGATATGATTTTATCTGAAAATTGAACCAAAAACATATATTGCCAGAGGAGGGCATGTCCCAGCATGCAGTATATGTGATGCGCCCTGATGACATATGTTGTGCTCTGATATTTTCCTAATCAAGGAAAAAAAACAGACAATGTCCATTCTCATCATACCACGCCATAGGTGGTTTCTACTGGGGCTGATCTCTCTTGAACTCCTGAGCAAAGGCCTCTTGTCCCTCTGCATCATGCATCTTACAAGTTGATTGATGTCACTTGATGCTTTGGGAATTATACATCTTCCCACAATGTAGGCACTAAGAGTCATTTGTTAGTGTTTTTGAGCTATAATTATATTTACCCCAACTTGAACAGTTTTGGGCCATGGCCACAAGACAATGTTTAGAAAGATATATACATGTTGGTGTACAAAAGAGCTTAAGAGAAGGTGTTGAGTTGATGGGTCAAACCTCACTAATTCTGCCTTGCAAGGTCACATGATAAGATTTGTCACAATATGTGACAACGTCTGACAAGTTCTTGTGAATTCTTTTACTGGCCTCAAAAGGGACTTATAAGACATCTCATAATGCATGTGACCAGATTTATAAGCCAGCAGCATTGTAAAGGTCACTTAACTTTTTCTGACATTGGTCATCATACCTTGTCAACTCCAAACATTGCGGTCACCATTGCTTCCACCTACAAACTTTATCATCCCTGCAGGGGAATACAAGTGATGAAGTTGTTATGGTACTGTGCAATGAAGCGTGAAAGGTTAGTGAGGTAGGCTTGGCTGCAAGGGATGACAAAAGTAATGTGAGACAGTGTGCCATTGATGCTGAGCATGGATTTGTAACTGAGAGGTTTGCCTGACTGGATGTCTGTGAGAATCCCTCTCAGCTTTGTGAGATACTTCTCCCTTTTATGTTCAGGGAGAGTGACGGAATGAGCTGTGAGGTTTCATCAGAAACCCAGGTATATAAATAGTAGAGCAAAGTCAGTGCATTTCTTTGGATGCCACAGGATGCCCAAAGGCTGAGATTTTGCGTAGATGTCAGCCAGGCCAAAGAGAAAGAGGTAAGGCAATATTGACCCATCAGGGCACAAGTAACCTCCGCCTATGGGAAACCTGAAGATTGAATGGTCGTCTACCCACTTTTTGATGGGTGAGGTGTCTAGCCCATGGAGGATGTCTATGGTGGCATCAGCAATGTTTCCTTGGATGCCACCAGCAGTTGTCAGACCAAAAGGGAATACATGGTAAATCCAGAACTGACCATCAAAGCTTACCACCAAGAATTTTTATAGGGTGGCCAGACAGGGACAGTGCAATATGCCACTTCAATATCCATGGTTGCTGCCTGAGTGCCAACAGGAGCCATAGCAATCTAGAAATATATAGACAGAAGGGTCAATCACCATGCAATTAAAAGGGACACAATGGGAAAACAAAGAAAGGGCCATGTGAAAAGATGTGTTGGCCAGGTGCAGAAGGGCACTGTGTGATGATGCAAAAGGTGTACTAGTGCTAAAGAGGCACACTGGAATGCACATGCAAAGGGCATGATTGGTGCAAAAGAGGCACAGACACCAAGTCACACTACAGAGGCACTGACTGAGAGTGTAGAAAGGTGCAGGTGCAAAGTGCTGAACTCAAGCACAGAAAAAAAACAAGTCTTATGATTTCTGCTACTTGTACAGCCACACCCCACTCAGTGGGAAAATCATCTGCATTGAGGTGGCCATTGACTGAATACCCATCCTCCTTGTTGTGATAGGATAGGTCATGGATGATTCTGAATTTTCTGATTTCTCTGGCTTTCTCCACAAGTCCCAGAGGGGAGGAGACAGAGAACCCACCAAGTTCAAATTCAACTTGCTTGGCTGTGAAAGGACCAGACATGTAAGATAATGCAACCTCTTTGGTGAAGTAATTGTGAATGACACCAGGATTATCCATGGCTGACTTGTGATTAGGTGGTGTGTAAGTTCAAGTAAGGGGAGGCATGTCACCAATTGGGAAACCATTGTAGAGACTTGATCCTGCATAGCCTCACAAAGGCATACCTTATGTGTCATGACAATTTACCTGGAGTGTATATACAAGGCAATGCATGTGTGATAGAGGCGACATGATGTGACATGTGCATGACCAATGCAACACTCATGCGACATAGGTGACACCGGCACGACACACATGTGCTTTTCCACACCTGACCTCTGAGAGTCTATTTCCATGTCCAACCAAGTTCCCAGGTGTGCATTTCCCCTTTTATCATTTATTTTATCATCATACCATGATTATTTCAATATGGACCCTTATTTTACATCACCATAGCACTACCTATTCGGTTCCATGTCCTGGAAGCAGACTTACATATGTTTTTACTTAGACATATGTGACTTTTACTGAACCTTTTGACTTCACTCACTACCACTTTACTTTTACCATTATCAAGTACCATTGAACTATGAAGCTATACATCTGAATCTCGCCTGTCCATTCAAGTTGTAAATATTGTCTACTCTCTCACACTTCACACGCCTATAGCGCCTCATTTCCCACACCTGTTGCCTCGTTCTTGCACCTATAGTGCCTTGTTCTTGCATCTCGCACATAGCCCAGAGTTGATAGCACTTGTGGATACAGCTCACTTTGCTTCCCCTAAGGGTCAAGCCTATCACACACCATACCTTGCCCTAACACATTTTTATTTTATATCAGCTGCACACTCAGCTGAGTTGTGTTACCCACACCATTGCACATGTCCAAAATGAGATCTGGGTAACGAGATGTAAGATTGAACTTTGCAAGATAGAACTCAAAAGCATCTGCCTTGTAAGGCATGACAATACAGTTCAGCACCTCTTTAGCATGCACATGCAATGGCTGTGTGTGACTTGCTCCCACAAACAGAGCAGATGTGGATAATGTTGTCACTGTGTTTGGCTTTGATGCAGCGGCTGATGTTATAGGAGATGCAGACGATTGCTGAGAAAGACTTGAGTACAAGCTTGTCCTGCCACTGGCATATGGGCTGTGTGTTCTTGCTAGTGAGTGTGTGGGTACAATCACTGGCTTTGTGACCATTCCAACCACAGATGAGGCAAAGGGGCCTGTTGGTGGAGGCCCCTTTGCCCTTTCAAAAGGACTTTCCATTGGTGCCTGAAGAGAAGCTGGTGTTGACACCATTGCTCTTAGGCTTGGATTGGGGGTAGTGAGTGCAATGACTCGAGTTACCCTGGCCATTGGCCTCAATTCAAGCAGCTAAGGTGGACAGATGAGCCACTTCCTTGTTAGCATTTGCAGCTGACTCTTCATTCTTCAAGTGTGAGACCATGGTTAAGGTGTCACTCCAATGACGCTTGTAAGCAATGTCAGAAAGAAAGGTTTTCACATTGAAGAATAAGTGTCTGATCTTGATGTTGAAATCTAGAATGGTGTCATAGTGGTTAGCAAACCTCCTGCGGGACAGACAGAAACACCTGTGCATAGTGAACTTCTTTATGACTGAAGGGCCAGTGATGACCTTGAGAAGCCCAATAAAGTTTTCTGAAGCTTCATAGAACTCAACTGGAGTTAGAGTAGACTCGGCCAGGAAAGTAGATGTGTCAAGCATGGGCTTCTTTAAGTCACTAAGCACTAACCTGTTCTTCATGGTTATGCAGGATGGTTCCATGTGAATTTTCTCTATAGCAGATGTGGTGAGGAGGGTGAGGGGAACATGCAGCCCCAAGTTTGCAGGATTGATTATGACCTGTGGGATTTCATACACATTGTCATAGGATGATGCAAGTTTCATTTCTGCATCTTCATACATGCATGACTGCTAGACTGGTGTGGCAGGAGCCACAGTGGCAGCAACAGCCAAGGATCCTCCCATGATGGTCTGTGTGACCAACCTTGAAGCTGGGGTGAGTGCATTAAAATCTCTCACTAGGTTAATTAAAGGTGTGTTTGTGTTAACTGAGTGTGGATCTGGCAGAGTCCTCTGCAGGTCTGCTGGGACAGTGAGTGCATCTTCATCATCCAACACATCATCTGACACATGTCATCTGTCAGCACATGTCTGATGGGCCTCATTCTCTCATAATATGTCCTCACATGAGGTAAGAACCACTACATGGTTCCTTGCCCCACCTACCAATTGAGCCAGTCTTCTGGCAATGCCTGACTTGTTATCCCCATTAGGGTTGAGGTGTCTTTACCACCTGCACCTAACAGTAGTCTAGAACTCGATGAATTAGTCATTTCCCAACCAGTAAGAGCGTTGAAAGGTCTGAGTTTGCTGAGTTCTCAACTAAAGGAAGTTTGGTGGCAAACAAACGCGAGAGATGAGGGTAAAGATGTGCAGAGCACGCATGTCTGGGAAACGCATTTGGTTCGCTTAGTAAGCACTTGTTTAAGCATGTAGTTCGCAGGCTCACGTCATGCTTGAACGGCACACATCTCATAATGCATGTGACCAGATTTATAAGCCGGCGGCATTGTAAAGGTCACTTAACTTTTTCCGACATTGGTCATCTTGTCAACTCCAAACATCGTGGTCACTATTGCTTCCACTCAGCATGGTGCCTTCTACAAACTTTATCATCCCTGCAGGAACAGTCCACGCTGTGATACTCGGCATTTGACTTCGCACTGCGACAAGTTTACAAATGAACTTCTACGAAGGGCATCATAGTGGTATGATTCCTCATAGTCGTTCCTATAGCCATCTGAGCAGTATCATACAGATCATATTCAGTCTAAGGCTGAAGCTTACTAGCACATATAAACTCCTTCATCACCAATCAAGTTTCATTGGTGCCACTATGTTGATTATCCACACGGCCACTTGTAGGGGTGCCAAAATTTTCAGGGCTCCCGAACTCCAAATATGACTTCCTGTCAACATGGCCGCAACTCCCGGGTGCATTATCAAGCTATCAACAAGGTTGCCATGCAGTTCAGGCATTTAGCGAAAAAGTCCCAATTGTCCAATGTCATAACTTAGCGAAAAAGGGCCATTGCTTTTGATTGACCTGCTCTTCAGATTTTGTTCTTGCCATTTCGGACCGCGTGATGGGTGGGCTTATAGGACTTCTTGCTGCTGTTGTGATCTGCATTGCACTAAGAAGCTACTTCGCTAAATCAAAGCTGCCTCACGGTGTTCAATTTCCACCAGGGCCGAGGTCACTCCCAATTTTAGGCAGCGCACTAGCAGTCGATGTAAATGAGCCTTGGGTTACCTACAAGGCATGGGGCAGTCAATACGGCAAGTGATCCTCAAAATGCTGACACCCTACTTTGCGCAGTCCTAACTAATGTTGCTGATGTAGGCGACATAGTTTATACCAAGCTCTTTGGTCAGGATAACATAGTTGTCAACTCTGAGAAAATCGCAAGAGCTCTCCTCGAAAATCGGTCGCAAAACTACTCCGACAGACCAGAGATTGCAACTAATGAATTGTATGACTTCTTGAAGGATTGAGTTTTCTTGTCACTTAGTCCTGAACTAGATTTGGTGTCGACCACACTACTGCGTTCATGCGATACAATAGCAGATGGCGTCTTCATCGCAAGATTCTTCACCAGTCATTCCGACAAGATGTCGTACCCGATTTTCGGCTTATGCAAGTGGCAAAAGCTCACGAACTTCTATTGAATCTGCTGGAGGATCCTTCGGGCTACCTAAAACATCTCGAAGTGTGAGCAGAATTCTATGTAGTTGTACTTGTTGTTGGAATTTACAAGCTCTCCAGGCACGCGGGCTCCATAATCATGTCTGCCGTGTACTCATATGACGCAGAACGTCGCAATGACCATGTGGTTGAGCGTGCATTGTTGGCCCTGGATGTTGTATTACAAGAGATGAGACCAGAGGTAGCTGCGATATTCAGCGCATTCCCCTTCCGTATGCCACATCGCAATAATTTCGTGCAATTTCTTACTGTCTGATCTGCAGTTCTTCGTCTCCCGTCTTGGCTGCCTGGTATGCGGCTCAAGAGGGTTTCACCTTTAGCTAAACAATTAGCCCTTGAAAACTTAGAAAATCCATTTGCGCACACGGAACATGGCCTGGTAAGTGCAGCGTGACACGAAGTGTATTATTCATAGTCACTTTTTTAGCTCGCCGGAACTGTCTCTTCTTGCATGGTTGCTGATCATTTGCTAAAGCTTGATGAGAGCAACGGAAATTCGGCTTGGCAGAAGAAAGCAGTAATGGATTCTGCAGCAACTGCAGCCGGGGGTGAGCACATCAACTCAATGCGATTTCTCAGACTGATAATATCGTCTCGCAAACAGCTGGTACTGAGACGGTGGGCAGGAAACAATGGGCGACTAGTTCAACGCTGATCATTACTAGACAGCGGGTGTAATAATGAACTTCATCCTCGTAATGGTTCTCCATCCAGACATACAAGAGAAAGCGCACAAACTAGTAAAGAACGTAGTTGGTGAGAAGAGACTGCCGACATTCCAGGATCGACCATCCTTACCCTACATTGACGCCATCTTGCGCGAGTGCCTTCGGTGGCATCCAATCTTTCCTCTAGGTGCGTTTCTCAATCGATGCCCAAGGAACAGACCAGTAATTAGTTATAGCAATCATGCATGCTGCCGTCGAAAGCGATGTTTATGAGGGCTATCACATCCCCAAAGGTATGCAAGTTCCTCCTGATCTGATTCAGCTCATGTTGACATGTAGCGCAGGTGCTACGGTCACCCCGAATGTTTGGTACGGACGGTAATGACTCCTGATCGCCAACTTACTCCTGTACAGGGCGATGTGTCACGACGAAGTGAAATTCCCGAATGCGTCTGAATTCAATCCTGACCGTTTCCTCAATGCGGATGGTACTCTGACAGATGATACCGTCAGTATCGTCTGGGGATTTGGACGAAGGATATGCCCTGGTAGGCATCTCGCTGAAGCATCTGTATGGTCTGCGATGGTCCACTTGCTCGCGATTTTCAAATTTTCAAACGCCAAAGACGTGAATGGTAAGGAGATCAAATTCAAGCCACGTTGGGAGGGAGGGCTTACTGTGTAAGTGGTCTTGGGCAGGATTTCTGTGGAGATATGCTCATGCTGGTGTATTTCTGTAGACGACCCGCGCCATTCCCTTGCAGTATCACTCCGCGGAATGCAGGGATGGATATCGCAACGCTGCAGCATCTAATCAAAGTATCTGTGTAGTACTGTACATGTATTTTGTTGTGGGAAATGACAGAAATATACCAAACGTATAATAGATGTATGTAACAGTGCAGCGTAGCTAGCTATATAGTACCGAGTGTATATATTCGTCGCGGCTTGGGTATACCTAGTACTGAGCTTGGAAACGCCGAAAGCCAAGCCTAACCGGCCAAACAACCCCACTTGCCACTCCCATCTCATATGTCAGCATTATACAAGCCATATGTTCCCAAGACGACGACTGCTGCTGCCTCGACTCCGGTCACGGAGTTCGACATCCTGAAGGCCTCTCACAAGTAAGAAGCACCCGTATCTCCAAGTCTACTTCTTTCATATCTTCTTGAAGGTTCCTACGAGATGGCGCAGATGATGAGGCCAGTACATCATGGAACGACCGGCTAGCACAGAAATACTACGACAGTCTCTACCGCGAATTCGCGATCTGTGATCTCAAGCATTACAAGTCAGGAAACGTGCGTCTCTCGCCTCTACGTGTGTTGGGTGGCTGAAGCGCTGATCATCGACCGTCTAGTTCACTCTCCGCTGGCGCACAGAAGCAGAAGTTCTCTCTGGAACGGGCGAGACGACATGCGCGAACGCTCGCTGTCCCGAACACACCGCATCTTCTACTTCACTTACGACTCTTGAGCTACCATTTACATATGAAGAGCACGGTCAAAGGAAGGAAGCCCTCGTGAAAGTCGTTCTGTGTTCGAAATGCGTTCGCAAGATCATGTGGAAGAGGAAACACGAAAAGAGAAAAGAAGACAAGGGTGTGGAGGCCAAGACGGGCGAAAGCGATAAAGTTGAGATGCATGAGGATAGAAGAGCACCAAAGTCCAGAAGCCGCTCGAAGGATGTTGAGCGTCATGTCATCGATGATGAGCGGTATCGCGTCCGACGAAGACGAAGCTCACGTTCACGATCTCCGCGAGCTCACAAACGGAATCGGGGCGCCTCGCCAACCCTATTACAAACGAGGAACAGCGGTAGCTAACCCTAGTCCTACTTACTATCGAGGTTTCAGAAGTTTCGTACTTCTCAGGATGTACATTAGATTGCGTTGTGTAGCATGCAGATGCACTCAAATGTGTACGTCTTCACCCCCGCTCGAGCTAGCTTGGCTGATTCACTACGAAGTCTTGCTCGCATACCTTTCTCAGGTCCAATGGGACCTGAGCTGTCACGTTGTCCCCGGTTGGTGGACGTACAACCGGAACCTGCAGCCCGTTCATCTTCCAGTAGATCTCCTTGACGTGTCCATTTCTATCTGTCGATGCGGGCAGCGCGAAATGTATTCGTGGGATGAGGGTCGTGAGGACTTGTTCTGTAATAACTTAGTTCATCTCTGCATGCGGAACGGACAAGAAAGCGCACTGATTTCCATCTCTGCAAACTTAAAGCCGCTATGTCAATTATATCAATGGCTATGCACGCATTACAAAATGACACATCACACACATGCATGCACGGCCGCCTCCGAGGAACGTCATCCTGCGTTGACCACGGCTTTCAGTTCTTCTGCAACGTTATAGGTTTTCTGTCACTTACATCAAGCCATACACGCCAGGATATTTTGTGCCGTTCTTTACCCCCAAACTTACACCGCTCGTGGAGTTTCCTTCACCATCTCCAAGATGAAGGCGCTCACCGGAAGGTGATAGCCATCGTTCCGGACGCCATTCCGAGGCATCCTCGCCCCAGATCTCCTTGTTGTGATTCGAAGCCAGGATAGAAATTATAAGCGTCGTATTTTCTGGAACATGGATCGAAGAGATCATTTCGCCAGATGCAGACCTGATTGGCTGGTGTAATGGAAGAACGGAAGCCTGGCGAGCACTAAATGCACCCGAAAAATTGTTCGGTGAGCGTTTCAGGTGATGTGGCACAATAAACTTACGTCCGGCTGAGAAGAGAAGTTGGTGGATACACTCGAAGTGTTTCACGAACTATGGCATCTAGATAAGGCAGCCCCATAAGCGTGTCGTAGGGCAATTCTACGTCTTCCCATGGGCTGGACAGGCCCTGCGCATCCGCATAGTCTCGTTTAGCCTTGCGGATTGCGGTTCGTAGCTGTGCCTGAACGTCCTGCTTTTCGGCCAGGATCCAAAGAATGCGGCATATAGCAGAGGTAGTCGTTTCAAAGCCCGCAAAGATGATCGTGCTAAAAGGGTACTGAGTTTAGGATTCGCGCTGGCAAGGTATGTAAATAATGCCCACTTCATCTGGCCCAGCAATTCCGAGTCCGTCAACCGATCGTCATTGGAAGAAGACGCGTTGGCTCGCACTGGCAGTAGCCATTTCGTTAGTAAAACGTTTACGTGTGTGAAAAGAAGGTGACTGACGCATGATACTCATGATATCTTTGCCTTGCATGCGATTCCCCGCGATTCCGACGAAGCCTTCATTCTCTAAGGCTGCTCTCTTCTCGGTGAAAATCTTCTTGCTGGCGGTGTCCATCACGTTTACTACATGACGAA
>QLOO01002726.1:0-25300 GCA_003313855.1 Suillus sp. MG131 | reverse complement strand
TCCTGTACGGGATATTATGTCCGTCGGGTGGCCCGTATAATACGGAGTTTGTCACTGAAGGGGCTCGTGAGACATGGCCCAATATGCAATGGAGCTCATTGACAGTGAGTTTGGCTTTTGTGAGGTGGGCATGATGACCCTGATGGTGTCCAACAACACTATACAGGCCCTCCACTTGAGGGATTTTGGCAATGACACGTCAGTCAGGTCCCTTCAAAAGGATCTGGCACATGCAGCCTTCAAAAAGCACAGCAAGGCCAGCAGATGTGATCTGAGTGGTGGATATGAGTGTGAAGGCCATCTTAGGTGCATAGAGCGCATTTTTCAGTGTCACATTGGTCCACTTATTGCCCAATGGCAGGTCTATGTCCACATCACCTCATCCAATTACTTCAAGGGTCAAGCCATCAGCTGTGTGGATCTTTTGGGGAGGGATAGTGATGAAGTTAGAAAACTTCAAATGATTGGGGCAGAAATGGGATGTCGCTCCCAAGTCCATGATAGCACCCCTCTTCTCCATAGGTATATTTAAGTCCTTTGCCACACTTGCTAAGTCTGATGTGACAAAAGCAAAATGCTCGGGGGGCTCAGATGACTCAGCTGCTGCATTAGCGATCTGCTTCTGTCCCTTATCAGCCTTCTTCCATTGCTGATTTGGCCCTTGCCCTTCCTTCCCTCCCCCTGGACACCAACAGTCTGTTTTATAATGTCCCTTCCAGTCACAATTGAAGCAGGTAATGTTAGAGTTCGCTTTACTGGTGGAGGATGATGCGCAGCTCTTTCCCTTAGCTTCCCTTGCAACAAGAGCACCGCCATCCTTCTTATTGTTACGATAACATGCGCCTGCTAGGCCCCTATCCTTTTTCCTACTTCTCCTTTCGTCACCGGACTCTGTTCCCGTCCTTTCACACATCGCCGGACTTTGTCTTCGAAGTCACATGACCTCGTCTTCACAGTCACCATATCGACCCAGCCCTCTGGATCGACCATGCTTTCCTCTTTTAGCAATACCCTTGGACCTCCGGCTGCATTGCCTTGTATTACCGTTACTCTGGTATACGGAACATTCCCTATGACTCGTATGTTCCTCCGCATTCTATAGTACTTTACTTTTTCGACTTATGACTCGACTTCGTCCGCTAATTCGGTTCAACCTCAGCTTCAATACTTCGTATATAAAGCTAGCTCTCATCTGTTGTATTCCTTAGCTTTAATCTACCTTTGTCTTGACCCCATCTACTAGAAGCCTAGCGAGCTTCGCCTTGTGTATAAGTAATCTTGGTCGCTCATCGCGCCCAAGCCGAGTCCTATCACAAGCGCTACTTCTGTTGGTCGAACCAACAGAACTAGCCGATACTTCTCAAGGAGAGCCCCGCCTCTCGAGAAGTGCTACGAACTCTCACCATACACGGAGGCCACTGGTTACAGAGGCCGTACGCGAGAGCCCCTATAAGGTTCACATTGCGAACTTAGCCAAGTTCGTAACACTTATTGGGTCAGTATTCAGTGAGCTGGCAATGCTCATACTCTTTGGTAATGAGGCTAATGAGTTCATAGGAGGACAGTGGGGTCTTTGTGATCTTGGAGGCTGCATTAATGGATGATAGGAGAGGATGATAGGATTTGGGGAGTGAGCCAAGAATCATGGCATGGAAATCTGTGTTGAGGATCCCCACGCCCATACCAGCAAGTAGTTCATGGAGCCACAGCATCTCAGCAAAGTGAGCTTTTACATCTCCTCCCTTGTTGCATCTCATCTCATGTAGCCATTGACACAGATCTATCTGCACAAGCTTGGTCTTGTCCTCATGGATCTGGCAGATCTCTGCCCAGACCTCAGAGGCAGACTCAAGTTTCTGCATGTGCAGTAACAGCCTGTCAGTTATCATACTGAACACTTGCTGCTTTACCAGTGAGTTCTTCTGGTCATACTCGTCGAGTTTCTTATTGTGCTCCTCAATCTCCTTCTCCATAGGGTTCAAGCCATCCGGCTTCTCCAGTAGTCCCATCAGTGTGCTAATGGCATAGGGTAATGGCTCAACTGCACGACCATCCACATATCACATCAAACCTCAGGCACTTATTGCTGTCAGTGTTCATTCCTTATAGGTGATCCAATTTGAGCCATCTTCAGCAAGTTTTGGGACATTGAACAGTGTGGATGTAGTGCCAGGGAGCGTAGTATCAGCGGTCATGGCAGGGCTCATAACCTTTCATAATAAGAGGTAGAGTGAGGGCTAGAACAAACAGGTACAATCTCAGTCTCTGGACTAGAACTCAATTGACAACTCGTCTACCTAGAACAAACAGGTACGCTATGCATGCATTAGTCTCTGTAGGTATGGATGACAAAGTATGCTTACATCTCAGTCTCTGGACTAGAACTGAGATGTACAGGTGCCTATGCTACAGCTTTCAAGGTGAGTCTGTTCAACTAATATCACATGAATAAGGAGAAAATAATCTTGGGGCTGATGTCAACAGTCTTCTGCTCCCTTCCATTCCCTTCTCGCACTTGTGCCTCTATTCCACACTTCCATCAGTGTTCATCGACTCAGACGACTCAGACGATTTGGACAACAACAGTTTGTTCTCTGGTGCAGTATGTTTCCACCTCCATCTTCATACATGTATAAGAGGCACAGTTCATTTGCAAATGTAGACAATAATGGTGCAGATGTAGGTGCATAACAGAGGTGTGTTGGTATGATGATTCCTGATTCTACCATCTAAGGGAGGTGTTGTGAGAGTGTCTAGTGGATCACATATGGCTGCATGCAGTCTTTGATGTGATGGAAGTGACTGAATATCTGCCTGACTAGTTCATAGTACATACTGAGATCACTCCATATCAGACCCTAGAAGGTATACCTACCAGACCTGATTCTATGAGGTTTGGAACAGGCTGGGCCTCACTTAGCTGGGAGCAATTTGAATGTGCTTGCAGGACAAAACATGATGTCTAAAGCGATATCGTATAATCATCCTATTATAAGCGTGTCTATGTAGTATGAAATACACATTGAGTGCGAGGTATCTAGCATGAAAGCCCAAAACATGAAGCGTTTCGTCAATGTAGATATGGTGCTGGCGTTCGATCATAACTGAGCCAAAATATCAATATGCATTGGTTCAAGACTCTCCCGCAGGGCTGATGGGTATCGAGACTTCTTCTGCAGGGGTAGCAAGCGCGTCGTAGAGATAAATGACACCAAATATGAGGAAGAGTGCTGCGCCTCCTAAGGTCACTGCAATGCTCTGTCAGTTTTAATGCTTCGAAAATGGACGACGAACAGGAAAGTGAAAACAAATGAATCAAGGTGGCAGGTAAAATGCAGCAAGCACAGCAGAATGGCATGTGCGCTGTGGAGTAACTTGTGATAGACGACGAGATCAAATAAACGCATGAGAATATGATAATATTCCGAGGCAACAGACAAATTGGGTAGAAGTAGACGACTCACCATGCTTGACCGATATTTTACTCGATACATACCGCCCTCCCACGACAGCCAGCAATGTACAACACGTATGGCCAATGACCGTTCCTAGTGTCACGAGATACACATTCTACAAACGCGCCTCATCAACACAGGTGCTCAAACCAACAAAGAAGAAAGAGAGCTCACATCAGCAGCACCCAGAGCAATCGTAGCGATCTGACTCCTGTCCCCCCACTCCCCAAGGAAAGTAAGTACAAAGGACTGCACGAAAACGGGTCCAAGGATGAGACTGCAAAAATTCCTCATGCCCTCTGCTATACCCCAATTTTTCTGTTTTCTCGCATTAGGGGACGAAGGGGCGACTTCCCCTTCCTCAAGCCGTTCAAGTGGAATACCGCCCCCTGCCTCAAATTCATCTCCCTCTATCTCTTCTTCAGCCTCCCTCATCTCTTCCTCAACCTTTTCCCTCCCCTTTCCCTCCATCTCCCTTGCCTCCATCATCATCTTACTCCCGAAGGCCAAGAACAGTACCCCAGCCATAATCTGTGTCCATTTCTTGGGTAAAAGCGTGGGCAGTATGTGACCCAGCGTCGCTGACAGCATAGACATGAGCACAAGGGAAGCAAAAGCGCCCAGGAAGACGACGAGGCGAGGATGGCGCATGGAGAGAATGGCAGCAATGAAAAAAGTTTTGTCCCCGATTTCGGAGAGTATGATTGTCATGAAGGAGCGGATGAGGGCCTCTGCTGAGAGATCGGTGGGTGCTGCGATGGGTGGCTGTGTTGACATCTTGAGCAGGATTAAGATCAGGCAATGAGTAGGGAGGGGGAGGATACTTACCGTGTACGAGATAGTTGGTGTGGTCTGGGAACCTTTTGTTTGGGGAGTGTGCGCCGCACGAGTATAGTCAACGTGTTATATAAAGCAAACCAATATAACGGTGGGCAAAGCCCGTTTGGGAAACCAGGTCTCTTCCCACGCTACTTGAGTTGCGACATCCTTCAGCATTCTCTGATGAACATTACACGATCAATGCCATGAAATCGCACACTTGGAATAATCACTTCATTTCCTACTCGTCCAACTCTACCCATACACTGTGCAATACTCTTGAGTTAATGGAGGGAGCATCCCACGACGACTGCAGTCAACCTCTTGTGCTGAATGACAGTGGGTGGGTGACGGGGCCCAAACATCGGTTCTTATTCTGGGTACCACCCGCTTCTTGACATGTATTCTATAATCCTAGAACTGTGTTGGTGATACCCAGAGGAGGTCCTGAGCTTGATTTGAGTCGCATGGCGCGTGGACAACACTGGCAAAAGTGCCGAGAGGAGCAAGCCCTTTCAAGGTCTCTTCCGTTCCTTGCACTTACTAAAATCAACGCCTGCAGGCCTTAGTACTGTGATGATCGTATTCTAGTTCATCCTTTGTGGAGATTTTTTCAGATATACCTTGGATGTGACGTTTACAGTGGATCGTACTTTGTATTCTATATAGTCTATACCCAGCATCCAATCAAAGTTCAGAGTTGACCGAGTGAACAACTTATTGAAGAGCTGACTGCGTGACCCTCATGATCCATGATGTTCGTGCTAGTTTGTGAGAGCACGTAACAACAGACAGGGCATGCCTATTCCATCAGAAATGCGGATGCGTGTGTGCCTTGGATTGTGTTGAAGTGTATACACTGGTAATTCCTCATAGTTGCGGTCAACTGTGGTCGTTCAAGTTCCCGTTGCACTGAGTATATTCAGAGCAGGCTAACAATAGGATGGAATGAAATATGTAGTTCATTGTGTCCACTGTGGACAGCATGCAATCGCGATAATCGCGACGAAGGCGATGAGGACGAGAGCACCATGAAAACGATGCGTGAGGCGTGAAAAAATAGCTGGAGGAAAAAGGCACCATGTGAGGACAACCGAACGGGAGATGTAATACGAGAAGTAGGGGCTGCCAGACGTGAGAGGGAGTTGAGGGTGATATAAGATGCAGGTGCACCAGGACGTCCTCGTCAAGGAGCTCTTCAATAGTCGGTTTCTGGAGACCTCGACTGTGTTCCATAAGTCTGCATTGAACTCGCGTGACAAATGATGAATCTTTGCACATGAGACTAGGGTGCGACTCACGAAGAGCTCTAAGTTACTAAAAGAGGCCTTGTTGGCATATCAGTACTAGATCCTGGCACTGAATAGCTAACCGCAGCCCGCTGCAAAAGGAATGAAGCGTGCCTTTGCATATTCGAGCTGGTGACCTCGACGAATAGAGAGAAATGCCCTTTGGATATATAATGGCAAGCTCTATGTTCGGGATTTCCATTGAGCTCAGCTTGGACGTCTGGAACCTTGGTTGTTAGTTACTCAGTGGCGTGCAGGGCGGGAAGTGGCGGGCAGCAGGTGGTTGTGGCAGTGATACTGCGGCCGCTGGCGACTTCAAACTGGGCCTTACGATTTTGCCGCATCGTACCGCACTCCATCCCTATCCCTATCCCCATCCCCATCCACACCCTCATCAGCCCCAACCCGACCCAGCGCCAAACGACTCACTAAGCGGAATGGGCACATCTGAGCGTCTCTCAAGTTTGCTCGTGCAAGAAGCTTGCTGTTGCAAATTCTCGCCAGACTTCTGGCCCACCAGAGCAGGGGACCTCACAAGGGGAGGAAACTATCTGCTCACTCACCTTGATGTGGAGTAGGTCGTCCTATACCTCATACCTCCCATTTGTCTTGCCTGAACGCTGCTCACGCGGATGCCGTCAAGCATAGTTATTTAGGACAGAACTTGCAGCTAGCCCTCACCCTCCTACGTGCGCTCAATGCACAGAACGACATGTATATGCTTTCTTATCGAGCTCCAATTTGACGGTTGAACAAGACTGAGATAAAAAGCGATATGAACGACTGCATGCCTTGTCAAGTGAACAAGTCATTTAGACGGCGAAAAGTTGATTTGATTAAACCACATGGCTTTTAGGCGTTTGACTTATGGCCGATCGGATCCATGGGGCTCTGTTTCCACCAAGACGAACAAGTATGCAAATACTTCATTCACTCATATCATGTACTACTTCTACTCATTTTTCACCAGCAGCATCATACTGTTTTTTCGATCAACAACAGCACTGACAATGCAAAAGCGGAAACACGACTCACCAATGTATCGTTATCGACCTCCTCACTCGCTGGGAGCAAAAATGCAGATCTGGCCTACTGATGACTGATTTTACAAAGCGCAAGAGGTGAGTTATTAAGTGAAAACTGAATGCAAAGCGAACTCCTCCTACCGAAGTCCGAGCGCAAGTCAACCCTTCACCTGGGCAGCAGTCACTACTGTCATGGCAAGGGCCGTCGTGTTGGCTACATGCACTGACAGACATAGATGCTGTCAACGCAACAATAACTGCAAGGAAGGAGAGACGCATTGTTTGTGTATCTGCTGAGGAGCTTGAATGATGTCCTTGAGGTGAACAAAGATGAGTCACTTTTATACTATCGCGAAAGATAATGATTAGTAGTGTTTAGCAGGATATTGGGTGTCAGAATGGTTGCGCATGGCGGATGATACTGCCCGACGAGAGTTTAGGCAGATCTTATCCGCTCCGGTTAGTCGCAATAACTGAGTTAATGAGGATTTCTGTCCATGGTCACAAGGTGCACGGTATAAATTTCAAGCCACTCCCATGTCGATGAACTCACTTCACTCATTAGTTGGAAGAACAGAAGTGCGCATTGCTTGAACCTAAGTCCTGTTGTTGAGATACTTGTATGGTGCTATCTCTCCCTTTGCTATTCAGCACTTTGAGCTCGAACGCCTCCCTAAGCCACAGGGGTGATTTTCACGCATGGCAATAATCCGGTTAGTTGGTCGATTTGCACGACGAGAGTTTAGGCAAAACCTATCTCCTCTGTTCATTGCGTAAAAGCAGACACGGATTTGCTTCCCTGGAGCTGGGGGGAGCACGAGGTATTCGTGCAGCCGGAAGACCGTTCCATTTATTATTCGACACTTGTAACTTCGATGCTTGTTATTGCATTCCATTTGCCGTGGGGACAGTTTCAAGACATGTTGGTGGTGACTTGGTTTGTTGATGTATCTTTAATCACATTGATTGTGCTTTTGACCCCATGTACAAGGACTCCCCTTCGGTCAGCTGCAAGAACGAAGAAATGTGAACAGGAAACAGGGACGCCGCCATCGCATGACTCCAACCCTACACAGGCAGGGACAGGACAGACACACAGCATTACGTGTTGGACGCAATGGCGACCGAGCCGGCGGACATGCGCCCTTCCACCGTGTAGCAGATGCCTCACTCGATTGCGAAGGGCTTACTATCGACTTTCGGTCATATTATTGATATATTTAGCGGTGCGTGCGCACCCAGTCCTTGGTCAAATCTTAGTTAGTCGTGATTCGAACATCAGGAAATCAACCCGAAATTGATATGAAACGCTATGGCATCGTCGTACACAAAGCACTTTCACTTCATTTATGTAAGTCACCCCTTCTTCTAGCATATGAACGGTTAATCGAGGGAGTCGACCAAATGCACGTCAGGACAGATTGCATGGTGAAAAGACTTTTGGGGGTTGCGATAGGTATTTGAGACGTTCAATGCAACATGATCAGTGGGACGCTAAAATCATTTGGTGCAGTCGTGACGTGGCAGTAAGCATGAGTGAGGTTTGTGTCTGACGGCGCAGCATTATTGAGCTTGACCGCGGCCTTGACGTGTCATGGATGAAGTTTGACGAGGTACGATTGAATACTGAGGTTTGACGCGGCATGGATGAATTTTGCCGGAACTTGAATACTGAGATTCGACGCGTTACGACCGGGCCCGACGCGATGGATGAAATATGAAATTTGACGCGACGTGGGTAGGCACTACATAGGAGACATGGATGGGGTTTGGGCGGACGCGATACGGACAGTAAGTTACACCATACGGACACGAATACTACGGGCTTCATAACGACAAGACGTGATACGTACATACATTTTTGCTTTCATTTTCACGAGGCTCCAGGCCCGAGCGAGAACACGCATACGCCACCTTGATCCGTACAGGATTCCAGCACGGTCCCAATCAGCACCCCACCGCACGCAAGCAAGCAAGCTACTCCCCCTCCATGATTAGCCTCAGCGCCTCCTCATTCCTAGGACGTATATCACACACGAATGGGCTTGGGGTTCTGAAGGAGAGAAGATGGTTAACGCTCGTTTGGCGGGTGTTAGGTGGGGTTTGTGGAAGGAGAGAGGGAGACAGGAATGGAGGTAATAAACGTAGTATAACGTAGAAAATATTGCAAGACAAAACCGTATCCTCACACGTTAAGCCAATTCCCAACTCAACATGAAGGCACAGGCAGGCCCTCGAGTAAATGAACGTGACTCCAAACCAACTCCCGCACCCGCAATACAAATCCCCGCACCCACATCCAAAAACAAAAACACAAACAAGATCGGAAAACCCACCTGAAAACAGCATTCTCAAACTTAACAACAGGCTCGATCTCCACGCCTCTTTCATCCCTCGCTTTGCGTATATCAAGCGTGGCGAGCATGCTAGCTATTAAAAGCCATACTGAAGATTCGACGAGGTGGGTTCCTGGGCAGCGGCTGTGGGTAAGTGTTAGTTTTGGCGGATGGAATGACAGGTTGATGTGAGGAGGAGATCATGAGAAATGAAATAATGATGAAATGATGAAATGCCAAGAAACCCTAAACAACGCCACACCAAGGTTAATCACAAGTTTACTTACCGTCTCCCAAATCCAAACACAAACGCCCTTGGATCTCTTTCCTTCTCAGCCTCCTCCTCTTCATCCCCACTAACACCAACATCCACGTTCTTGTTCTCTTCCACATCCACAGTTGCTTTATGCGCCAACCACCTCCCAGGCTCAAACAGCTCTGGATCTTGATATAACTCAGGATCACGCATGATAGCCCATATGTTCCCGAATACGAGGGATCCTTGTGGGATGTACATTCCTTCGTAGGTGTCGGGTTGCGTTAGTCTGTGTGGGAGGCCTACGTGGGTGGGGTGATTTGATGAATGGTAGATGCGATGGTGATGGAGGAGTTGAGGCGAAGGAAGATGATTAGCCCTGCCAGCACCCAGCGCGAAGCGGATCACTCACTAAGCGGAACAGGCACGCCCCATCTGAGCGTCTCCGTGAACACGGCATTACAGTACGGAAGCTTTGCGCGATCCTCGAAAGTAGGTAACCTTTTTGCTACTGATTGGCTTGATCCCAACCCATCTTCCACCGATCCAAGGATGTTATCAAGTTCTGCCTGGGCGCGTCGGAGAACATGGGGGTGCTGAACCATCGCGAGAATGAAATGGGAGAGGGTCGTGATGGTCGTGTCGATGCTGGCTTTTCGGTGTGGTATTCCGGGTGAGTGATTCGTCGTGGTTTTGTTTAGGTTTGCGTTGGAGGTGAACGTCAGTGTAACATGATTGTGAATGTGCGACGTAGGAGACGGTCGGACGTACCTGAATACATGGAATTGGCTGTCCATCGGATATCATGGTCGTCTGTTGTGGTGTCTTGGGATACTTTTGTGTTGTGGGATGAGAAGGAGTCGTGGTCGCTTGAGGATGTGAGGGATGACTCGTCGTCAGTGGTAGAGTCGAAGGATGCATCGAAGGAGGAGAGTTTTTGAGGTTCGAGGAGGGTGGATACGAATGAGGGACGGGCTGTTCCTTTTTTCTGTGTTTTTATTCGGAAGGGGGAGTTAGTTTTTGGGAGGGGAATGAAGGGGAACGCACAATTTCACTTTTCACAAATTCGTATGGGCGATCTACGAATTCTTCCATTTTTGCTTTCCAGATCACAGCGTTTCGCTTAAAGGATGCGCCTGGGAACCACAGGGGGAGGTGTTTGACTACGGAAAAGGTGAGTTTGGATAATAGAAGAGACAAGAGACTGACGGGCTGGACAGATATCGACGGGCCATATCCCGCCTCCGCTTGCGATACGGTTCGCAAGGATGTCTACGCATTCTTCTGCGAGGTTCAAGAAGGGGTCGTCGTTTGATTTTACCTGATGGCCGTATACGACGAGGAGGGTGAGTCCGCCTGCGTATCTGGTATGCATCAGAACACGTTCTCGAATAAAAGGGACACAAACCTTCTGATGTGGTCCTGAAACTGAAGGGGACTACTAACCAATCGAGATAAAAAAGGTCTGCTCTCCATCTGCATCAAGTCATGATACCTAGGAATAACAGCAGGTCCAAACGCCTTCTGCATGAGCTTCCTCTGTCTCCTCGCACGGTCGCCATAAGGAGTAAACGCGGCCATATTCTCGCAGCCGCAAAGCTCACCCGCCATGACGAGGTGAGGTTTATCGCTATAAAAAGAGCCGCGTTTATCCAAGAGGTCAAATACCGCTTTTGGAGTGTTGAGGAATACGAGGGATTTGTTGAATATGCGGATGTGTGTTATGGGACCGTAGGTGCGTGCCCATTTGAATGCGGTGAGCCATAGTTCTTTTGGAGTGAGGTCAAGGACGTTGCCTATGATGGGGAGGGGATTTGGACCTGGGGGGAAGGGGGGACGGGTGAGACGGGAATATGCGAGGAATGCGATGGCTAAGAGGAATAATAGAACACACGCCATAATACCAAGTTCGATCCGATCCCAACAACTACTTTATATCATCCATTATCACGTGCAGAGGCTTCGAACTTGGTTTCGAGGTGCGTCCATTAGGAACTGCCTTTGACTTACCGAGCGCAGAGTACCCCAAATGGATGGCTCAACGAGGTTGGTGCTCGGGAGGACTCATGAAATTTATGCCGGGAGTTCTGACCCAGTCAACTTCTAACCACGGTGACCAGCTCGCATGGTCCCTGCGCGCGAGTGTCCGGGACCTGTGGAGCCGCCGTGGCTACTGACCAGGTGAGTAAATTGGTATGACACCCACATACATGCATTCATAAGCTATTCCAGGCCTCTTTTCCATCGCTCGATGGCACGCACGCAGTGTATCTAGACGCTATCGCAGCCACATTTCCATCATCAGAATTGTTCGCTGTTCTATGTAGCAGCCTCTCAATAGGTTGGTCATATGGTATTTAAGTGGAACGGCGGCCTGTTAATTGTTTGGTTCGAGCTCGACTGAGTCGCACTCGCACTCGCACTTCCGATTTCACAGTGATCAATCAAGCTTTGAAGACTCAGGCAACTCTGTTACAGCGATTATAATAAAATTACAAATTTACATGTGGAATAAACTTGGTCCAAGCTACCGTATCGTATGCGCCAGGGGGCAGTGTACAAGTATTGTAACACGTGAGAAAAAGCACAAGTAAACGCCCATGATGTTAGCAGAAGCCCCGAAATAGAATAAATAACGAATAATGCATCCCTGAATTGGGAATTCGTGCAATTCATGCAATTCGAACTCCAATGCCAGTATGTCCGCTAACAATGCTACAACAAGTATGAAAGTAAGTATTAGCGGTGAACATGTCATCCCAGTGGAAGCCACACGCCATAATATCTGTTCTCTGTGTCTCAAAAACAAGAAATTCCAGCCCAGAAAATGTATCCCTCCAAACACCATCCCACCGACACATCCGAGAATCATCGAGATGATACCAGTCACTTCAGTGTCATAGGCACCTCCCAGAGATGGACGCACGTATGATCGGCGTTTACGTGGACTGGGGTACAGGCAAATCAGAACAAGCCCTGGCAAGAATATTATTGACACACTAGTACTTATTGGCCAAGCTGTCACCTGGTGGAGGAGCAGTGGCCTCCGAGTTCCAATGAACAATATAAGGATGCCCTATGTCCTTCGGTTTCTTCCACCAGAAGCCATAGGCAATGCAAGCCAGAGCAGCTACACCCAGAGTGTCAATTTCAAGTAGTGTTACCGGGAGGTTCTGAGCGTAGCGGGCAATGAGCTGGATGACGAACCACACCAGCTGAAGAATAGCGACGCATTTGGATAGCACATCACCCTTGCTTCAGTCTTCTATTTCCTCCTCTGTGATGATAGGCATCTCTACAGATCCCTCGCAAACAAACCGCACGAGTTCATCGGGTGTGAGAGTAGCCCGTGGCTCACCATCAACGTAGAGCACAAATCCACCCATCCATGCGAATAACTCGTGCGTCAGTGTCCATCCTGTAAAGACACCAGTTTTGCATTAGCTTCTTCTTGATTGATTGAAGAGTCTGAGGATGTGACTGACTGGTGCGTGAACTTCTGCTTGAGTTTAGGATGCCACCAAGTAACGTGCCAAAGACTACCGGCTCGCTCTGGCACATGGATTGATTATCGCTGGGGCTGGGTGTGTTGAGTACCAAAGGCACGATTGAGCTGCTTTGCAGCTCTCCGAGCACAGAAAAATTGTCCTACGGCCCAAATAATCATGAATTCAGGGATGAAAACCGCTACAACCATGAGACATAGACGATAAAAGGAATGAGAACCACTCCATCATTAACACCCGGAATATTTGGATGTATGGTAATCCAAGTGCAGGAAAACAAAGTTAAGCCACAACCTGAGAGAATGTCCCACAAGGTTCTGGTATTGGAGGGTGAACAGTTGCTGGAATCGAGTGTTTGGATGCAGGTATCATTGAGACTTGGGAGTGAAGCGCAAACCAACGGAACGCAGAAGAGGACAGCGTAAAGTAAGAGGATCATCGTGAAGTTGAGGGCACATCATTCTACTCTCTTTTTATGGGTGCAGCCGCGTGTATAAATCGATGCACAATGCATCTATCTTCAGAAGAAGCGGACTTTCAAAATCCTGCCAAACTTCCTTCATCATATTCTCGCTGCGGTTGGTTGCTGTAGGTTGCAGAGCCGCGCTCATCTAGAAGGTCAAAATCGCTTTAGGGGTATCGAGGGATTGGTTGAATATGCGGATCAGTGTGCTGTGGGCCTGGCATAGGTGCGTGTCCATTTGAATGCGGTGGGCCAAAGTTCTTTAGAAGTGAGATCGAGAATATTGGGAGGGGATTTGGACCTGGGGGTAGGTACGAGTAAGGCGGGAATATGTGAGGAGTGCGAGGGCTAGAGTACCTATCAACGCCATCGACTTTCATTTGATCCAAGGCGACTTGTATTATGCGTTATCACGTGCATCGCAACCTCTAAATTGACAGCATCACCGGGAGGACATGAGGCAAAGTCGGATCAGAATTATACGGACATATATGGTGATATATCTTATGAGGATACGCGAGCAAAATGACACCAAGAGACAAGTTTAAGGTATTGTAACCAAACTACAAGTATGAAGTACCTCACAGGGTATGTTTATCCTACGACGAAGTAATGGTTACTCATTTCTTGCCCTTTAGCGCCGTTTTTCTCTTGTCAATAATTTGATGGGGCTCGCAAGTATGATTAGCCTATGCAAATTAATACGTGACCAACTTCTGCTGGCAAACAGAATTGCTGGCAATGGCCAAACACACTATAACTGAGTGTTATTTCTCGCAAGGATATATAAGAGCAAGTCATTCATCTTCCAAGTCCTGCCGTCCGCATCACCCCAGAGATTTCTCGAGCACCCCACCATAATGCGTTTCTCCTTCCTCACCGTCATCGTTGCGCTGACAACATCCATAATGTCTGTCGGTGCGTGTCAACAGGACGGGGAGAGCTGCACCAAGGACAGTGACTGCTGCTTGAATGTCCTGAATCCGAGAACCTGCATTAAGATCGTAAGTAGGACTCTGTAGTTTGCTTTGCATCGGATGACTCATCCGGCCCTTTACGCCTATCATATGATATCAGCCGACTGGTGCTAAGATCTGCTATAGCCCTTGGGATGAGCCATCAAGAGGAGGTCGGTAATTTGCATGTAGCGACATACTCAGGCTGGTGGGTTAATTTTCTGCTTGTCCGTTGGTGCTGTTGTTGATCGAATAATATGCAGTGTTGAGAGCCAAGGCCGCAAGATGATTCTGCTATCGAATCCGAGGGTGCATGGCCAGACCATAGAGATGTATATATTTGTTAGTGACTCGACCGGGGGGGCAGAAGCTCTTGAAAAGTATATGCCTGTTAATTTGAGTTTGATCGAGTCGTACTCGCACTTTTGATTTCAACAGCAATCGATGAAGACTCAGGTAAGTTGTCATACTCTGTTATAGCAATGCTACACATTGACATGTGGAATAAACTTGGTCCATGCTACCGTATCGTATGCGCCAGGAGGTAGTGATCGTAAGCTCAGGAACATAAGTACAATTATTGTAACACGTGAAAAAGCATAGAACAAACTGCTGAGAAAGTAAAAAAATTAGGGCGAAACCAAAGATGATGGGTTGTAGAAGGGATGGGACTTTGTCCAACATCCATCTGCGGTGCTCCGATGATGGTATGTCCCCCAAACTCATCAGAAAACCATCGTTGGCGGTGAACATGCCATCCCAGTGGAAGCCACACGCCATAATGTCTGTTCTGTGTGTCTCAGAAACAAGAAATTCCAACCCAGATAATGTATCCCTCCATATATCATCCCACTGATGCATCCGGTGGCTAATGAGATCATTTCCAGGTCAAGGGCTGTACGGTCATCGTAGCTACCTAGAGACGGGCACACTCGTGATTGGCGTTTAAATGAACTTGGATGCATACAAATCAAAACAAGTTCTGCCAGGAATATTGAGGACATACTAGTACTTGTTAGCTAAGCTGTGACCTGGCAGAGGAGCAGCTGCCTCTGAGTTCCAATGAATAATATAAGGACGTCCTATGTCCTTTGGCTTTTTCCACCACAAGCCATAAGCAATGCAGGCCAGAACAGCTACACCCAGGGTGTCAATTTCAAGTAGTGTTACTGGGAGGTTCTGGATGTAATGGGCGATGAGCTGTACGACGAACCAAACCAGCTGAAGAATAGCGATACATTTTGATAGCACATTGCCCTTGCTTCGGTCTTCTATGTCTGCTTTCGTGATGACAGGCATCTCCACAGATCCTTCGCGAACAAAACGCAGGAGTTCATCAGGTCTGAGAGTGGCCCGCGGCTCGCCATCAACGTAGAGCACAAATCCACCCATACATGCGAAGAACCCATGCGTCAGTGTCCATCCTGTGAAGTTATCAGTTCCACGCCAGTTTCTACTAAAGAGTCTGAGTATGTGACTGACTGGCGCTTAAACTTCTGCTTGAACTTGGGATGTCACCACATAACGTTACTGCCAGCTCACTCTGCCATATAGCTCGATGGTGACTGTGGGGCCAGGCGCATTGGGCACCAAAGGCATCATTGAACTTCTTTGCAGCTTTCCGAGCACTCAAAACATGCAATGCGGCCTAGTATATCATAAATTCAGGAGTGAACAATGCCGCAATCATGAGGCAGAGACGATAGAAGGTAGTGAAAACCACCCCATCGTCAACACCCGGAATGTTCGGATGTACTGCAGTCCATGTGCAAGCAAACAAAGTTAAGCCACAGCTCGAGAGAATGTCCCACAAGGTTCTGGAATTGGAGGGTGGGCAGTCGCTGGAATCGAGTGTATGAATACAGGTATCGTCGAGACTCGGGAGTGAAGCGCCAACAAACGGAATGCAGAAGAGTGCAGCGCAGAGCAGGAGGTTCATTGTAAAGCTGAGGGCATATACGCATCTGTGCATTCTGTGTTTTGATGGGCATCAGCAAAACCATCCTGTGCAAACTTAGACACAAATACGAGTTCGGATAGGTCAGATAAGCTATCACAAGTCGGAAGCATGGTGAGGCCGTTCGATAGTCACCCACCTTTACTTCGATCTTCTATCTCTGCCTCCCATAACAGGCATAACCACAAATATGTCACGAACAAAGCGCCGAAGTTCATTGATAGTCTGAGTGGCCTGTGCGCGTGACTTGCCATTGACGTACAGCCTGAGCATGAAGCTCTGCCCGCAGGTATGGGAGTGTTCGAACTTCCACTTGCATCACCGATTTATCCATAGTAAGCCAAGTTGAAGCACTGGCGCTTATACACACATGCATGCCTCAATATCACTGACAGCACAGGAAATCGAAAAATATGTTTCGATCAAAGAGAGGTGACAATGGACTTCAGTTGAACTCAACTTGAACGTCTCGTGGTCTCCTCGAGTATGACGTAATACATCGTGCGTGTATGTTCAAATCTAGCGCATAGCCTGGTTGACGCGACGTTGGATACGCACTATAGTAGTCCTAAAACAAGACCCGGTTTCCTCAACGTTGGACTATGGTGCAGTGGTACCCAGGCGCGAGTCTACACCCCGTGCGTCAATCTCAGTCCAGGCTTGTTTATCTCTGTTGATTAACCGACAAATTGACCGACCAGAAATGGTAGTCACCTAGATCACTGAGTTTCGCTTTTCTTTTTTGTCCTGCTGGACTCGATTTATGTGTAATATTATGCTCCCCGGTCTTGATCTCGAGCGCCTTATTACCCATCCAGAAAGTAAAATTGTTCCTCGCTCGACCTCACTTGGGACCTCGCTGTCGTGCAAGATCTGTTCAAATTTGCGCAGGTACTATATTTACCAGTGTAGAGAATGGAGCGAACTACTGTACGTCTCGTCCCTCCTTGGCTTTACAAGTGATCATCTTTGTATTCAGTGTTTCAAGGAGACATTAGAACAAGGACACATATTTTTTCATCGCCCCGGCAGGCATCAACACACAACATCAGCGTTCTTCGTCAGAGCATACCCCATGCACTTTGTTCGTGGATGACAACGCCGATGACGATGGTGTTCTGGGTCTGTAGATATATTCCTTGTTTATTTATTTATCTCAAACGCCAGACTCAGACTCGTCTCGCACTCTTCGCTACAGCCTCAAGAACCGATCGCCGGTAGATTTTGGAATGAGTTGACAGGTTCAAATAGCGACTCGCAATTCACATTACAGTTTAATGTACTTCAGAGGTATGCTCCATCCGCAGAGACTGAAGAGACCTCAAGGAGACCTGTAGCCATACATCCCCGACAATCGTGAATCGCGATCCAGGCTTGCACAGACGGCGCTGCACGAGGCGTGATATGTATGCCATATCACTATGACATGAAATCCTCAGCACACGAAGGCTACCATATATTCTTGGGTCCAATGCGAGTAACATATTAATCTCCGAGAACGAATTTATACAGTGCAGTCGTAGGGGTGGCCATGGGGCTTTCCAGGCCTTGAGCATGTCAATCATACCCTCATCACACACGTGTAGAGCACGCGTCTTTCCGCTTCTGCGAGGCTTTTAAATGTTCCTCTCATTGTTATTTTTGAGTCACGCCTTGCCCACCAATGCCCAAGGCTGACATTTCTGCCCTTGACTCTTCCGAGTTCATCGACAACCCCCCAACATGGTGGGGCACACTCTCGATTTTCTGGGACACACTTTCGAGTACCGCCCTAAGTAGATGTTGGCCATCAATAATTGGCATTAGTATCTGGTCGTCTTCGATTTGCGTGCTTAACCATTTCACGCACGGAAAACTATCGATCCAGCCGACTCTCATCACCGTGTACGAGGCCCTCAGCTGTGAAACCATATTTAACTTATTTTCATCGCAGGTTCGGTACTGTCCTCGGTTTTGTAGTATCCTTTCGGACGTCATCTAGTTTCGAGCGTTATAATGAGGGACGAAAACTCTGGTCCCAGATCGTGTTGAACTGCCGCATCTTTGCTCGGACCGTGTGGTTCCATATCCCAGGTGCGCAAGTTCTTTCTTCTCACAGATGTTGCTCAACTGCCACAGATAACGCCATCTCAGATTCGACAACGGATGGAAAATCCCAGGAGCAAGCTGAGACGCTGGTTGAGAAGAAGACGGTGGTGAATTTACTCCAGGCATATGCCGTCGCCGTCAAGCACTACCTGCGAGGGGAAGAAGGAATTCATTATGAAGATCTGTACCCCCTCGTTCCCTTCCTCTCTTCGTGTCATTACTCGTTTCCTGCCATTATCCCTTCCACGGATGACCAAACTAGAAGGTTACGCCATAGGCAGATGCATGGCCATAATCACGACACCTCTGAATTCTCTGTGCCAACAATTCGAGCAGTTGCATCTCCAACTCACCAAGCGGCAGTGCCTGGAGCTTTTTCGGGACCTGTTGTTGAAAAAAACAGATTTGGGACGGACACCACAAAAACAATCGCACAGCCTTATGATCAAGAGTCTCTCAAGCTTCTACCCGCTGAATCACCTCCTGGGCACTGCTGGAGAGCAGCGTTTCCATTTCCACTCATCTTTTGGGTATGGAGAATCATAAAGAAATTCTTCCGCAAGCTTGAAGTAGATGACGCACGTCAAAACTTCCACCCCAGCAAAAACAACGTTCCTCTAGAGATATCTTTATACTTGGTAGGTATATTTCGCCATACACGGAAATTAACAAGGCCTCATTTTAAGCCTCGAAGACATCTTACATTTCCGCACTGCAAACCCGTAAAACCGTGGATAGCCCAACTTTAGGCATGTTTACTGGGCTCATGTTCCGTGTCACTGACGATTTGGCTCGCAGCTTTGCTTTACACCACACTTAATCAGCTCGTGGACGCCCTGACTGGGTTAGAAAGGATCCTTACCACTCCGATTCCGTTTTCGTGCGTGGACGTCTGTTGCCCCTGCGGTTCCTAACTCTTTGCTTAGTTACTCCTCGCACCTTTGGACGGTGACAATGGTTTACTGTGCAACTTTGGTACGCAGGAGTCTTCGAGTTTTCCCGCCTGCAGTAAGTTGATATCATCATTATATGTAACAGCCCTTCCAGCTATGGTCGACACTTGAATGGTTCACCATTCCGGCATCTATGATTGCAGTAAGGCACACCACACACTTCCTTGCCTCGTCTTGTCTCATTTTGCTTCCAAGAGCTTTGTTTTCTTTGGCTTTGTTGTTGCTGGGGAGGAAATCGAAAGTAAGTGCTGAAGCTAAGATGTTGCGCTCGTTCATCTAATGCATCATCTTAGATCCATTTGGCGAGTCATCCCACTCTGAATGACTGATACGGATATTGACATCTATTTAATAGGCTATGATAAAAATGACTTGGTGCGCTTCAAGTTTTTGCATTTGGGGGTGTATTCACTCACAGGAATGTAGAACATGGGATTTTTTGTGGAGAATATCATACGTAGGTCTTATTTCTGTCTAGGGCATGTTCGTCTCACTTTGTTCGTCCAGGGAAGGAACTTTATGCTATTACAGCGACGCCAGCCCCAAACCCAGCGACATGGGCGTTCTCGAAAGAGAACAATTTTCTTCAAGTTGAGCACTATTCGAAGGACAGTCCGGACAAAACACCGGCTGCGTGGGTTCACAAGGGGAAGGAGGATATACTCAGCGCTTTGCATGAGTATCGTGCATAGTCACGTTGATGCCAGTGATACATTCACATTTCAGCACTACTAGGTCTTTCACCAGTGACACCATATAATGGGAACCAACAGTGAATTAGTAAATAAGCCATGTCTGGGTCCCTTACACTTTTATGTTAAATGTCAATGTATGTCCCGGGATCTTACGTAGAATTGCAGGGAGCTTCCCACAGTATTAGTTGCACCTCCGAGTCTGAACATATCTCATACGAACGGGTTTGGACTTCTGGTTGTAGGTCGAATTGTCCTCATTTTTGGGGTGCTGGGATGGGTCGTGGTTGCGTTGGAGGAAGGGCAAAATCAATGTCCGAAAACACAACGAAACTGCGTCATATAAAGCACAAACCGCCACCCCACGATCAATCAAACCCGAAAGTTCAAACTTACCGCCTCCCAAACACAAATGCCCTCGGATTTCCAATCCTCCCTTGTTCACATCCACATTCTCACCTCAATCACCCATATTAACATCGTGCACCCCATCCACAACCTCGCGATCACTACGCAAATACCACCTCCCAGGCTAAAACGCCTCCGGTTAGTGACTCATTCATGAACATGAGGGATCCTTGTGGTATGCGCATTCCTTCGTAAGGGATTCATCGATAAAGCGCCTCACATACTGACTTGACTGGATGGTGACGACGACAATGGTATTAAACATGTTGTGTTTAGCCATCACGGATACAACGTCCATAACGTTAGACTCCTCCACGTTATTGCATCGAGAACCGGATAGTTATGCCATATCGGAAACTAGAAATGACACTACTCTCCGTTCTTGACGTCTGGCACGTTTAGTTCTATTCATGGCGTGATCCCGCATGGTGCATCCACTGCTGTGATGAGATATGGTGCCAGATATGCCGCCGTTAGACAGAGTGTCCATGTTTCGCCATATGCATGTCCCACTGCAAGTCTCATGTCCTCCTGGCTGAGTCGAGATATGTGCATGACTCGCCAGATCGATGATTATGGTCTCACATCTACGTTCCTGGCGGTTGGCACCAGGGACAAGATGTCGTGGTCCCCTGACAGGCGAGTGCGAAAATGCATCATCCCACAAGGTAAGATCGTTCTAGTGTGATGCGACGGAGTTGATTGAAGCCTATTGAGAATCCTGGAAACAAAGATTGTCGTAACTGCAGGCACAAGCTGAACGCCCGAAACACTAAAATACATCGATGTCAATATACAAGAATATGTACAATAACCCTAGGATAGAAAGCAAGCGCGCAGGAGCTTAATCACTCAACCTTCATAACGCTTTCAATGCGTTTCTGTTGAACGCGTCTTTTGAGGTCCATCCACATTGGGTATCCGAATATCATCGTACAGCCAACATAAGCAGCCTGAATACAAAGTTGAGGCGTGAGGCTCAAAAAGTCGCGAGACAGACACACCGTCACTACAGCACCCTTCACATATTGCCTGCAAAGTGACCAGGTGTAAAGTGCTTCAGCTCCGTGAATGGCGCCCGCTAATGCAAAAGCAGCTCGGAAGGAAAGGCCGATACCAGTGGTATTTCTAAACGCGTGCGCTGGGGAGAAGAACGCATCCATAGTAGTGACAGGTATGGAGAAAAATGTAGTATCAGGCGGTGGTGGCGAAAGGAGATAGAGGTATGCGAAGAAAGCGATTCCAGTGAGGGCAGCTGTGCGAGGAATCTGGAATGTGGTTATTTGGGGAACTTTGAGCTATAGTATATGGATAAGATAAGACTGACTGAAAGTAGAGGTTGTCAAAACGCACCATACCAAGACTCTCCTGAGCCTCTGCCTTCATACTCAGAAGGCGAGGCTTGACTTCCTCGTACCCTGAAAGCGGTGGGTCGAACGAAACCTGGATCGTATTCGATTGTCCGGACTTGAGCTTATACGCAAGCGCCATACCCTGGTAGAATTATCAATACCAGCGAACATAGGACATCCATTGCCTTAGACATGCCTTGGAATCAATGCTAGACATCTCAGCAGTGAGCACGTTGCCCTCGACTTTCCCGAAATATTTGACATATGCAACCAGTGTATCAGGATGATTCTTCATGTACATGCATAGGAAGCCAGACTTGGAAGCGACTGGGTCTGACATGGTTGTCTTAGAAGAGTTGTTGAACAATGAATATCATATGATAAACTCAAGGACTCCATGTCTCGGCTGCAATATTATATTGTGTCAGCGTGTGAGTTTAAATCTACTACACTTACTAGTAGGCCTTGTCCTCACGACCACGCACGGAACCCACATTTACACACAGTACACAATGCTGTCGTACAGAATCTGTGCAAATTTACGCAGCATTGCACAAAGGTAATTAATTTCAAGTTCAACCATCCGACTATGTTCCGTACTCCTTCCACCCAATATCGCTTTTGTCCATTTCTCAATAAGCAGCGTTCTACGTATTGTTCGATCAACAACAGCACCAACGCAAAAGCAGAAACACTCACTTGTGCGTCGCCACGTGCAAATCGGTTTGTTCTCAGGGAGGGACGTCTATGTTGGGAACACCGCATAAATTAATACCGTTCTGATATTACAACGCGCAAAGGGTGAGTCATCAGTTGAAGTTGAACTGGACGGAAAGCAAGCAACGCCCACTCACAAGTTTATTGCAGAATTTACCGCAGCAGTCACTATCCTTTTCGCAAGCGCGGTTCTCTCCTGCACAAGGAGGTGCCCGTCTTGCTGTGACAGACATTATAGATGCTGTCAACGCAACAATAAAGGTGAGGAAGGAGAAACGCATTGTTTGTGATATGGTCTGCTGAGGCGGGGTGGACGCTGGTGACGGTAGGAAGATGGCTTGCTTTTATATTATCACGAAAATGTTTTGGAAATGGCTGTGCCTGGCAGATGATATTACACGACGAGACATTAGGCAGAACCTATCCCTTGGATTCGTACATTACGTGGATACGTAGCCGCCTGCCTCGGACGTCGTGATGGAGCCGTGACGCGGCTTGTGACGCCACGTATAAGTTGCTGCAGGCTTTCAGCTTACATTACGAGATAGGCTTTAACCAATTTAACGTCAGCTTGACGTGGCGATAAGGCCGACGCCGCACAGACGAAGCTTGATGTAGTGTTGATGAGGCGAATGGGACGGACACGACATGAGCGAGGCTTGATACGGCGGAGACGAGACTTGACGCGCAAATAATGGCAATGTCCACTGGACGACCGTTGGTGCTACTAGAGGCAGGCATAGTACTGCAAGGTAATACCCTGGCTATACGAGTCCATCCTTAATTAGTACTTCACCGAGAATAAAAAGAAGTGAAGCTCTGATACTAGGAAGACCGTCTGTGCAGAGAGTATCACAGAGGGACCAGGAGTTTCAAGATTGATGACAAAGGCTAGAGCGTGGACCAGCATAGGAGAAGTAAACCTCGGAGGCCAGTTATCCTCTCTACAAGGGAACAACCGTCAGATGTTTAACGGTGCGTCGTATGGCAATGTACATACGTGGATGTAACTCTACCCTAAACATCAATGACTTCAAGTTCGTCACACCCTATCCCGTGATGTGCAGAACCTACTACCATTCCGTAATTCCACTTTTTGTTGAGTAAATAAATTCTATCCTTATCGACCCATACTTCCGCTAGCTCTGATTCAGCAGAACCAAACCTTCTGTCCAATGTAACCTCGACGTAAGACAGGGATGTTGTCAAGCTCTCCGAAACCCTGTCGATCCAGTCATCTGAGTCGATGACTATTGTAGACGGCTCTGTCACCACTCGTCCTAGACCTCGCCTGTTCATTACAGCTAGCGGACTGAAGTCCATAATGTGTAATGCATACTGCGTCAGAGGACCCGATCCTGACGTGGCGACTGGAGACGCCATCAAGACTCGATTCCCGCAAATATGAACTTTGCATTTGTCCAAGTGCGCAAAAATACGAGTATTTGAGGGGCCCCAGCATTCCCATGGTACTTGGGTTGCTGCTGCCCTTCCGTCAAAATTGAAGAAAATCCTCGTGGAAATTATGAAGACATGAGTCGCTTCTGTGATCATGCATAACAAGCGGTTTTGGGGGTCTGAAGTGTACATCGTTTGTTGGGCTTGCGTCCGCGGTGAGCCGTGTTCATAATGGTCCATGGGAAGGAAGCACCGGACGTCCGAAAATGGGACGGGCATCAGGAAGCAGGCCAGCAATTCCGGCGTCCGTGACATATCCTCAATCGAATAGAGCCTCAATTCCTCGGCAACGACGAGTAACCTATTATTTCCGAGAAAACAAGAATCAATTGGGTTCGGCCACAAAGTCGTGCCGTTGATGACGCTCTAAATTGAGAATTAGCTGTCGAGTGTTTCAAATATTTCTGACAAAGACTTACATTGGATGTCGTTGAGTGTTGCCAATCCCAAATATGCAGCTGCCATATCACTTCGTATGAAAAGGAACACTGCAAAGCGATATGCCTCCCAAATCCCTTGAGCCTCGCACTCTCCATCATAAGGTGTGGGTTCTGATGTACGGGCACGAGCGACAGAAACAATGTCGGGCCAGCAGCTTGGGGGTGAACACTATCACTATCCAGGGCTTTAAGGTCGATGTAAAATATCTCGTCGTTTGACTGGAGTGTATCATCAATGATGGCATACGCGGTGGCGATCAGGTTTTGTGCTGGGTCCATGAACACATCAATGACGCCTATGTTGGGAAGTGAGACTAATGTTGGAGACCAGTCACGCTTTACTGCGTTTTGTGAGGGCTGTGGTAGTATCGGAACGATTGTGGCAGCGTCCACTGCCCACGTATAGATATGCCCATCTGCGAAGAATTTTTCTTCATAGTGTACGTTCCTTGGTAGGGAGACTGTTTCGAAAGAGTGGGCGTCGATCTTGAACCATGCATGAGCTTTGTCCCTCAAGAGTTGTAGGCGCTTGGAAACAGGAATGTTGACATTATCCGTATTGGGGTCATGGAGTAACCGCTGGCCACTGAGTTCAACGATGTACTGAAGCTCAGAGGAGAACATGTATATCTGACGAAGGGCCTTGCATACCTGCAAGACGATCATGAGTATAAGAGTCCATCTAGGACAACGACAGCGTCAACACGATCATGATTTGGGCTCACGGATGTACAACGAACAATATCTCGGCAAGAAAGGAAGCTCAAAATGTTGAATTGAATTTCTTCAGGAAGAGACAAAAACCCTGCGTTGGGCTTCATTTCGTGGCCAGAGTGGAACCAAGTTTGAAGCGTTTAGCCTGAGCTGAAGTGAGCATTAACGCGAACAACATCTCGTTTCTCTGCTATGTAGCCGAGACACGAGGCTAGCACAGAATTGAGTCTCACCGTGAGAAAGCAAGGTGGCGCAACACACATCAGTACTTCAGTAGTCGAGTTCCAGTCGGGTTCCTCCTATTATCTACTCTATCTCCTCCCGTCATTCTTTGCACCCACCCACCACCCCCTCGCTCAGGGTACGAATAAAATCATGATACTTGACACCGTCAACTGTACTGCGCTCGCTCCCTA